>JALJVW010000300.1:0-18704 GCA_024865655.1 Emberiza elegans
TGGGCTACATTCCTAGGCCATTCTTATCAGAAGGCTGGGCAAAGGTCGGGGGGAAGGGGACACTTTCCCTGTCCCGTGACAGTCCCGTGATCTTCCGAACGCGATTGTCCCTGTTCTCCCACAATACTTGCTCTTTTTCTGTCCTAACAGAGATTTGTTGACACTGTCATATTGAAGAAGATGGCAAAAAAATGTCTGTGACAGAAAGGACAAGTTTTCAGATCTGTCTTCAACAAAGTAAGAATAAGAGGGAATTTCATATGCAGTCAGCAACTTTTTTTTTTATTTGAGATGCATGGGTGGAGGCAGCAATTACTTTCCTCAGCTATCTTATAAGATGACTGAATAATATTGCCTGACTTTTAAAAAGACAGTCTGGGACAGATTCATGACTTGAGCTTTATTCAGAATCCCTACATTTTTGGGAAACATTGAACAGTTTAAATGGATTCCAAATATTATATATATATTTTTTTTTTAATGCTGAGAATAGCACCAAGGATGCAATAGTGTCAGTGTAAGATGTGTTTCTGTGCTGTTGCAGGATGTGCTGTGATGTGCAGTTATGTCTGCAGCATGCACAGTCCTGCATTCCCTGGGGATGTGTTCACCCCCAGTGAGGAAAACTCATGGTCTGTCCCGTGCTGGGAGGTGGCAGTGACATGTATGGCACATGGAGGGGCAGAGCCGCCTTGAAGGGATGGCATCACATTAGAGCACAGCTATTTTGAAAGAATGTCTCACAAGCTTCTTCAGACATGTTTCCGACTCTGACATACAGACTTTATTTTATTCATTACTTTCAGCTTTAGTCTAATGCTCTTTTACTTTAGAGCATCTATCCTTACACAGAGCAAAGTTGATATTTTTCCCCTTAGTGCTTAGGAGAACTTTTGAATCTGAAGCTGTACATTGTCATGTTAAAATTGGCAATGTAAAAAGAAAAGAGTTGAGCATTGAAACTATAGGACAAAAAGTTATGACAAAGAGATATGTGCCAAAGAAGGTCTGGGATCAATAACCTGTGTTATAATTTCATATAATTTAGTCTATTTTCTTTATCCTTGATTAACTGGTAAGTAGAAATAAGCTTGAGTTTCACTGGGAAAAATAAAAAACTATGTATTATTAACTATTTGTAGCAGAAATCATGAAAATAGGTTGCTTGGAAAAACTGTCCATTGTGTTGGAAATATTTAAGAACACATTAGACACAGATGTGTCAGAATTACTTAAATAGATTGAGACAGCTGGTGAGAGCCTAGGCTACATAACTCCTGCTCTTTGTTACTGAAAAGTATGAATGCACTGAAAAAGTGAAATAAATAATATTTAATATTTTTAGTTTCATGTACAGAAATACAGGCAAATATTAACACAGCAGGTGATTGGGCGTTTCTGTGCAGTTCCAAGATTTTTACTCTGCTGATTCCATTCCTCAGTATTACAACAAGTTTATAGATTAATCTGAGGTGCTCAGTAATGGGTAAGAATAGAGATACATTGAAAAAATGGTAATGAAATGTAGGTCTTTTCAAAAATCAAAATCCACTTTTTACTCACTTAACTGCCCTGCTCCATTGAAAATCTCAGTTCCTGGCACTGTTCCATAACATTCTCGCGCGGTTGGTGCAAGTTTAAATACGCCATCAGCAAGTTAAGCTGTAATTTTCTTTGCTGTACAGGGTCACAGCACAGTTCAGATTCACAGTCAAACCTTCTCCTCACCACCTTCTCTCTGACACCTCGTAATGCCTTAAAACCTAAAGATGCTTCCCAGCAGTTCTGAGAGACTTGGGTTTATTAGAAGCACAAGTTCATAACTCTACACAGAAACACAATTTTCCTTTGGGGGCAGAAAGGAAAGGAAATAAATGTGGATGTGACTTATTAGCCTCATGATAGCAATCCATTTTCTTACCTTGCTGTTTCCCTAGCAACTGTTTGTGGCTGTCCCCAAAATGTTTGCTTTAAATAACTCCAAGAATGTTATTTCAGTCTGAAAGACAAAGTGCTACTGGTGCCAAGCTAAGAAAAGTAGATTATCTGTTGCATATTATTTTAAATAGAAATATTGCCAGTGATTGATGTGCAAGCCTCAAAGCAGTTAATAGTGGGGGCTCTGGTATGGGTTTCTTGAAAACAAGCTGCTACCAACTGGAAGTGATCTGCTGGTTGATTTTTCTCCTCTCAGAACTGAACATTTTCCATACCAAGCAAAGTGGTAAAGAAACTGCTGTACAGACTGTATGGTGTTTGGAGACTGCTAATTACATTTCCACTGGCTGCAGCAACCTCAGGGGTTGCTATTTTGATGTTCTGCTGAGATTCTCATCAGCATTTCAGTTCTTTGAATGCAAATTGTTTGATTATACTTAATCAAAAGTCAAAAAATCAACCTTAGCTTAAGTTTGGCAAAGGCCTTTATGGCATTATTGAAAGTGGTGTTTTCTCATGAAAATGTATGTCAGGACCATTGTGCTCATGAGAACTTGAGGGACCTTTGTTACCTGGAAAGGAACTTTCCTTTCCTGCTCTGAAGCTCCCTTTCGCAGCATGTCCTTGAAGGACGTTGAGAGGCATTGTCACCTAGTTCAGAGTGTGGTTCTGGGGCAGTTTTGGCCTGTAACTTCCCATTAACTTTAAGACATCCTTTTCTTTGTGCAGAGGCTGCGGTAAAGACAGCCAAATAAGCCTGCAATATGTCGTGGCTTTCATTACATGATCATGGTCCTAGTCACAACAGAGGCAGGATATTTTCATGAAAAGAAATGTGATCTATTCAAAGAATTCTTTCCCTTGTGTCTGCCCTCCCCCCCATATTTTCATTACAGATGAATGAAGGGCAGCTTCTACTTCAATACAAATTAAATTAGTTATTATCATATTGATTTCAATTGGGCTAGTAGAAAGAAGTGATTATTATAAGTGGGAACTTAAAAGGTTTGCTACTGACCATTTTAATTCACAAATGGCCTGCTTAAGAATGTCTTACATGGGAAAAGCTCCTGTTAGGCTTCAGAGAAACGTGTGCCTGAGCAGCAGCAGTGCAGCATGTAGGCAGAAGCAGTGAAGCTTAGTAAACGTATCTGTGTTCTGGAGGCCTGTTATGGCACACCAATGCAACGTCTATTAAGAACATCATCATTAAACTGATAGAAGAAATTACAGAAAGTGATTTGAGGAGGTAAAAGTAATAGTAATAGGAAGAAATTAATTATAGTGGTCTCTTGAGGCTGGAGAGTAACTTGCAGGCAATTACTGAGACACAGTGATTTTCAGCCTGGTGGTTAGTACACAGCAGAGCAGAGCAGAGCAGAGCAGAGAGAGGGTGTGATCAGGCTGTCCCCATGGCAGGGAGCTGATGGTGTGGCCAGGAGAAACAGGGATCCAGAAGAGTCCCACCACAGCAGCAGGGCACAGCAGAAGAGGGTGAGGGCTGACACCTTAGGGGCTGGGCTCTTGCATCCCTTATAAAGGATGCTGTGTGGGAGGGCAGACAGCCAAGAGGAACAGGGTCCTTAAGGAAGGAGGAGACGGGAGCAAATCCCAGAGGAACTGTTTGGAGCTGGGGAGTTGGCTTGAGCTGGGGTCTTGTGTTATGGTTTGCCCCATGGGCACTGGGAGGGTGTGACCTGCTCACACCAAGGCTTTTCTATTTCAAGTTTTGGATGGCAGGGTTCAGCTGGTGGTGGCTCTGCAGCCCACAGGACAGGCTGTGGGTGTCACTCTGCTCTGAGGCGGGAACAGCTCCCCTGGCACTGTGTTGCTGCTGTCCCCAGGGGTGACAGAGTGGGTCAAACATTACAATGGCCGGTTCAGTTTTAATGGGACAGATTTTTAATGCCAGCAGGAGAAATGATGGGTCTGGCCCCCTCCAGGAAGCTGGGGAGGGACTGGGGGAAAATGTGTGGAGTGGAAGGTGGGAGGAGAAGGAGTGAGCAAGGAGGCAGTGCCCAGGGATGGACACAGTGCTGAGCATGCACCAGGGTGTGCTGGGGCTGCTGGGGTCTGCGGGACAAACAACCAGGGCTGGCCCAGGAGCTGGGACAAAAAGGAGGTGAGTGAAGCCAGGTGAGCAGGGTCCAGAGCCCAGAGCTCTCAGTCATACAGAGGGGCAGGAACAGAGACCACTTGGTTCCCCGCAGACCCAGCAAGCTCTGAGCCCTTCCAGGGAGATCCTTCATGGCCACAGTGAAGATTTGTGTTTCTTCATGCCAAGTCCAGAACAGAAGAGGAAAGTACATAGGCTAAAGATTCCTGTCGAGTGTGTATCAGAACTTCGGTACATCCCATTTCAGCCTGTATTCACCTCACTCTTTCTTGGAGACCTGAATCTCACACCCTCTGCTGCCAGCTTGCCCAGTTGTTCAATTCAGCTGCTATTTCTGCTGCCAGGAACCTGGATCAAACCAAAGGAGTTGGTTTCAAGAATTCTAGTGAGGGTCTGGTTTCTGGCTGCAAAGGAGAAGGTGTGAATTGTGAAGGTGTGAATCACTCTGGTCACAAGGAAGGCACTGTGCATTTTCACAGCAGGGAAGGATGAGGGGAGAGTTCTACAATAGCATTTCAGCAGATGTAAATGCATAGGTAGTGCTGGCAAAGGTAAGAGATTTTAGTTTATTACAGCTAAGGATCTGACCCTGGCTTTGGAGCTGTTTTCCTGACATCAGTGTCTTTCATTTTAAAGGCTTTATTTCTGGTTTAGATGTCTAGAAGAGATTCATAGCTATAAAGCAATAATAAATGATGAGTAAGAAATATCTAATAATAATTCATAGATATCAAGGGGTTTCTAGGTTGTGTTTGTACAAGTTACACTTGTGCAAGTGCTTCAGTCTGTTGTAGGTTCTGTTTCTGCCTCCTCCTATTGTTAAACAGAAGAAGACCATATGAGCATTCAGTCAGAACTAGATAAAAATCCTGCCTTTCCTGTCTCTGGTATCTGTGCTGTTCCTGGTTTTGGTACTGAAGGACAAGCAAGCTACTTGGCACAGCAGCAAAACAGACTCCCCGAATTTGGGGATTTTACAGAACTGCTTTGTTTTAAAGGTTTTATTTTCAGTGTGCTGAAAATTTAAATCACAAAAAGTCTGTGTAAGTTATAAATTGTAATGCAGTCTGTTTAGATGTGTCTTGTGATTCATCTCATGTAATCAGAGGTGATGATTCACTGAGCACTTTTAAAATATTCATTCTCACATCCTTTAAGAAGTATCCCAGGAATTCAGAAAGCTGTCGTATTTCAGTTCTACTGTACTGTTTGCATACTGACAGTTTTTGGCACTTTAACATATTATTAATGTGTGGCTTGGTTGTTTACTTAGTACTACAAAATTATTTTTCATTATGTAGAGGATACGTGGAAATGATACCCTCTTCCTTCTCCCTGTAATCCACATGAACATCTAAGTTTTGTGAACAACAAAGTTGTTTCTATAATGAGACAAAGAGAGCAATTGTTTGCTAATTTGAGATTTTAGCCCATGATAAAGCATTCCAAAGTGATCATTAGCAGTTGGCTATTTCATAACTTTTTAATACTATCTAATAGTTTATGTGATATAAAATTTGAAGACAGATCACAGTGGCTCCATAATATAAACAACTAGCAAGAAATTACAATGAAATAAGATTTACTTGTGTTTCAAGATAACATTTCCTTTAGAAATTGGCAAAGGGAGAAGAGAATTTTGTGTTTTCAGATGGCTCTCATGCTGTGGTTTCTTTTCTGCTGCTTTAGGAGCACTTTGTTGGAGAGTGGATGCAGGAAGAGAGCTGATAGAAAAGCCTTACCACATCCCTCCTGATAATCCATTCATGTCTGATCCAAAAAGCCTGCCCAGAGGTTTATGCCTACAGAGTCAGGAATATGGTGCTGTGCAGTGGACAGAGGGACCCTATCAAAAAAAGGAAGAGGAGGATATTCTGTGGGGATGTCAGGTAGAACAGGTTTGAGGAAATCAACCTCATTGTTAAAGGAGGGAACTATGGCTGGAGAGCAAAGGAGGGGTTTGAATGCCATGACACAAAGCTTTGCCACAAGTCCTCCATGGGTAAGGAAAAACTTTCTTGTAGAAAATTACTATATGTGTATATTTAGTGGACTATAGCACTGCTTTTCCAGCAAAGCTTAAATAATCCAGTGATGCATATTAAATGGAATTTGTCTGCTTTTTAAGCTCAGAAATCCTTTTCCCCCAGCCCTGCTCTGTTGTTGCTATGGAATGATGCTCTACTTACGAGGGAATTCTCTGCCCCACGCTGCACTGGACAAGGTGTTTAAATTCAAAGCCTGTGTCTTTTTGTGGACAGTTTTCCAAGTAAAACCAGGAGGACAATGGATTTTATTTAAGTAGAAAGTGATACCATGTTTTGTCAGACTGTGGCTGGGACAGAGGATAGGAAGGCAATGCTGAGATCTGAAACAAACCTGTGACAGTGTGTGACAGTATTGGGCCCAAAACTTGTGATGATGTATGACAGTGACCAGGCCCAAAGCTGTGCTCTGGATCTGACTGGCTGGGTGTGATGGACAAAACTCACTTGCCGCCTTTAAAAAACAGGGGTGGTGGTCTTTGCAAAGCTCTTGGCAAAGTATGGTAGAAAAACTGAGCATTATAATAATGTTCCTTCAGCTGTTTAGTGAAGACACCTGATCTCAAAGGTCATGCAGATGTTTCACAGAACATTTGGGTGAACAGACAAATTACCCAGGTATGCTCTTATTATTGACATTAATGCAGGGAAAAAAGTAAGGGACAAGAATAAAATTCTGTGGAATCTGATAATTCAATATGAGAAAGGAACTGAATTCAATTTAACATTGTTACCTGAGGTGTGAGTCTTTATTTTACAAGTCTCATGACATAAAATGGTGAGCACTCATTTTACATGCTCTGTGTTGTGTCAGTGAACCCATGAAGATGTTGAGCTACTTTTGCAGTTTTGATCTTTTCCCTTCTCTAAAAATACTGGAATTGCAAAGATGATCCTGCTAAGTGACTGGTACAGTCACATATAAATAAAGATAACACTTGCTGCAGGCTGGATGCCTTCCTGCATTGCTTCTTGATGTAGAGAATCTTGGTTTTTTTTCTTAAGGAAGCTCATCATGACTAAGCCTTGATACAACTACACACAGACAAGTCATTAAAGCCCCTTGGGTCCGTTCTGTCCCAGAATAAACTGCTTAATTACCACTGAAATTTTACATGTTAAACTGTATTGGTCCTTCAGTAATTTTTTTGTGCCTGTCAGTGTCATTGAGCAACTGCTCTCTGAAAGTAAACTTTCTTACTTTTGTATTTCTGTGTGTTTGACAGATGACATTCTGTAATATTTGCATATGGCTGCAGTGTGGGCAAGTCGGTACTGGAGGTTTTGCTATAGGGATGAATCACCCAACTTGAATGGCCTTTATATATTTTGGTGATATCCTGAGCAGATGAGTCTGATTGTTTCTCTGCAGCTCCCATTCTGTAGCCACATTTTCCTTGTCTGGGCAAACAAGATATTGAGCATCCCAAAAGCTTTTGGCTGGAGTAGATGAGAAACTTGGAGTGAAGTTCTGTGTTTGACTAATACAACTTAACATTTTTACTGGAATCTAAACTTCCTCATTTCAGAATCCTTAGGATAAGTTTTGCTTTTGTTCAGGTCTGTTTCTCCAAAATTCAGCCAACAGTCACAGTCTTCCCTGACTGCTTTTTTTTTGTTTCAGTAATGCGATTTTGAGAGGAACTACTTTTGATGATGGAGACATAAAACACAGTGTTTTATTTTTCATCTAGTTGACTTATGGCTTTACAGGAAGATAAGAAGACAAATAAGTGGAAGAAGCAGGATATCTGTGTTGGCAGCACAACAGCTTGTGCTTTCCCCTGAATGATGGGTTCCTACAGCAAATTCATAATCTCCTTTGCTGAGATGATGCAGCTGGTATCGTGCTGGCCACACCTTCAATGGAAACTGTACAGTCTGTTCTCTACTGTATGGAAAATGTGGAAAATTCTGTGGTTCCTGAGGAATGCTTGGAGAGCAGTGCAGAGAGGTTTGTGGCTGGCTCAGCACGGGGCTGGTCTGTGGCTGGGAGGTCTCCTGCCCTGTGAAGCTGTTGCAGATCAGGTTGATGAAAAAGCTCAGGAAACCAATCTCATGTGAAACTTTCCTTTTATTGTTGGTCTTTGTACTTTTCACTAATAAAAGACCATATCAATGCAGTTCACTTTTTTCATTATACCATCCCATCCTCACTTGAGTTCTTTAGCTTCTCTGAACTTCTGCTTCCTTAGTACAAATTCCTCAGTCTTATTCACAGCAATCCACAGTTCACACTGTGGATCATAGACCAGGACTGTATTTGGGGATCAGGAAAGCCACTCATTTAAAGGTTTAGTGTAAAGGCCTCAGCACATGGGACACTACTAAGGTCACAAGGACCAGATCTCACCAAGGTGGAAGTACCAATGAACAATAACATTTGCTCTTCTACAGCCTCCTGACAGAGCTACGTAATACAAAAAAAAGAAGCTGGAAGTTTTGGAAAGCACAGGTGCATTTTAGCACTTGATCATTCAGCAGAAAGAGATTTTGCTTGCCAGAAAAAGATCCTAGCATATTCTGTCAGAGCTGCATGGAGATGCAGGCTTTGCTGTGAAATGTATACAGTTTTTAACTGTTCTAACATATGGAGTGAGTGAATGTGAAATGTCTCTTCTTCTGGTGGCCTTTGAAACCAACAGGTGTTATGTAGTTTGAAAGACAATAACAGCTTTGCCTCTTGCAAGATACTCTAATTTCCCCTTTCGCCTGGATATTGTTCTAGTGAGTGCTGAAGGGAAGGCACAAGGAGCATTTGTCTTCCACAGTTACCAGACAGAAACGAGAAGCTTCTGTCTCCCACAGATTAACCAATGTAGCTCTTGCTGAATTTTTTCCTTTTGGTATGATTAGGAAATGGAAAAATATATTTCTTGTGTAGTCTTCCTCTCTATTTGTAGTTTCTGGCTGCTTCTTTGGTACAAAAACAAGTTTTAAGAAATATGTATTTATACAGAGGAAAGCTTTACAGAGCCACAGAGGTGAAGTAATGAAGGTGCTGTCTGAAAGAGAGCTGCTGGTTCTAATGTGGAACCCTGCTGCAGTCAGGAGTTCATTTGGTGTTTTGGGAGCCCACTGGCACAGGGCAACGTGAGAACAAAGCCATTTCTTGGACATAAGGCATGGCTGAGGGGTAACTGAAGGAGTTTCCTTTTCTGACTACATGTGTTGCTTGTGGTCATAGGGTTTTGAGTGAAGAGAGACAAGAAGGTTGACTCCATGATTAGAAGGTTTGATTTATTATATTATATATATTTTACATTATGATTATACTAAAGAGATAGAAGGAAGAAGTTCTCAGAAGGCTAGCTAAGAATAGAATAGAAAGAATGAAAACAAAGCAGCTATCCTGAACTCTCTCTGGGACAGCTCAAGTCCTTGATTGGACCTTAATTATAAACATCAGAGATGGGCCAATCATGGATGCACCTGTTGCATTCCACAGCAGCAGATAACAATTGTTTACATTCTGTCTCTGAGGCCTCTGGCTTCTCAAGGAAAAAAAACCTAAAGGAAAGGATTTTTCACAAAAGATGTCTGTGACATACATGAATTACTGAAAAAGCTAGGAAAGATGGAAATGGAGAACTGGGATCCAGCTTGGGCAATTTGAATCTAAGACCAGTTTTCTTTTTCACTTCATTTAGGTGAACTGTATTTTATGTCTACTTCTTATCCCAGTGCCTGTACACCACGTGGACCACTCTACAAGCTCATCGATCCTGCAAGGTTTGTAATTAAAGATGGATTTCCATGCAAATTCTTCTATAGTTACCACTCCAGCTATCACAGTAAAAGAATACCAAGTACTACTGATACAAAATCACTGACATCTGCATCCAGTCCTTGGGTTTTGTTTACACACTGCACCTCTGGTGTAATTTTAATCAGTTTATGAATTTGTTCCTCACTCATCATATCTAGCACAGAGAAATAGGAAAAAGGAGTTCAAATTCTTTGAAGATCTGGGAGAGTTAAGGATTAAAAAGAAAGATTCCTTGGTTGTATATCTGAATAACAGCAAATGGACTGTCCATATCCTTTAGGTTCATTATATCAAATATCTATTATGCACATTAGTATAAATAAAAAATAAATAGCACTCCACAGTTTTGTTTACAAAGATGAGAGAAACCTGGTGGTTCATGCAGTGCTCAAATAATAAGGAGTCTGAACCTGAGTTTTTCCAGCAAAAATGTTTTTCCCCATCAAACAGTTTTACCTGCTAAAGTCTGTTTTTAGAACAATAAGCACACTTATGTATTTTTTTGCCTCCCTAGCTTTCCCATTTTGCTATTAAATGGTTTCAAATCCCTCTGTGGAATAGATACAGTACAAATGTGTTTGTGCTTTTGCAGGGACCTTGGACATTCACAAAATGAAGAAAACAAGCTATGTTTTTCTTGAGAAGTTAGATCCAAAGCTGGGTTGTAAACTCAAACTATGTACCAAGGTGATGGGAACAGAACTTGAATCTTTTTACTGCTCAAGGAGATTTCTGCCTTTAACAGCTTATCATCTGCCAGGAAATTTTACTGTGAGGGACGAAAAAAAATTTATAAATACATATATATATATATATATGTGACCATGCATAAACATCAAGAGTTTGAGCAGGATCTATTTATCAAAACAAATAAATCTTTTTGTCTGCATGCCACCCTTAAACATTTACTCCCTTGGCTCTTAAAATCTTTTCCTGCATTTCCAGTTCCCCTTGTGTCAGCTCTTCCCTGGCCTGTTTGCACTTTGCAGGTGTGCCCAGGCTGTGCAGAGCTCCTTGGAGCCTAAGCAGGCTCTGGAGCATAGTCCTGACACCTCCAGCTCCTGGAGTGACTCTGGTCTCCTCATGAACCTTTCTCCTTTGATTTTACTGCTGTTTATAGGATTTTTCCTGGGGATATCTGGCTTCTCTGCTGGGCACAGTCCCAGGCAGTGAATCCAGCATTCCCTGCCTCCTACCCACATGGCAGGAAGTGCACTGGCACGGACAGCAAGGCACACAAACTCTTGCTTCCAAATCATTGCCAAGGCCACTGTCATGTGCCTGATGGCGACTCAGACTTCACGAGGAACCTGCCAGGAAAGCTGATGGCAGCAGTGTCCTTTGTCCCCACTTCGGCTTGCCTCTGCAGCAGTACTCTTGGAGAGAGCAGGGTGGCACCAAATTCCTTCTGTCCTGAGCAGAGAGAAAACGAGTTAGAATGTAATTTTAAATCAGAGAGGAGAGATTAAGAAAAAACCCACAAGCAATGCATGCAGTATTACTGCTAAGTAACCTTTAAAAAATTGAAATGGTGTAGAGGAAGCACTTGGCTCTTGCCACTGTCTGAAGGAGAATGCTAATCACAAGAAAATATGATGACTTAGGTCATGCTGCTTTGCTTGGTGCTGTCAAGCACACCAAATTCAAAGAACCTGCTCTTATTTGTCCTACAGCAGTTCACTCTGGTGGGTAACAGAGAATACAGGTGTGTTGTGGTTCTTTGTACCTCTTCCTGTTGCCAATGTGCAACATCTTTACCTAGGGGAAATGTGTTCAGTTGGTTTGTTTTGGATGCTTTTGGCTGTAGGGAGTCGTCAGGGGACAGAGGAGAGGAACAGACACATTCTTTGTAGTTATGGTTCCCTCCTCTGTGCCTGTTCCTCTCCTTTATCACCCCTCTTGCTGCAGCAATTGTTGTATCAAAAAGAAAATCCCAGTGAAAGTCACATTCACCAGCTGCTGTTGGGACAGGGATTTTATGGCTTACAGCCCTGTGTCAGCCTCTTGAATTCCACTCGTGCTGCATTCCATGTGCCTAAAGTGCTTTCATGCCTTTCCACCAGAGGCAAATGAGAACAGGGAATTGGTGGGTACCCCATGGAATAAATAAACTTACCTAACAATCTCTCAGATGCCTGCATCTGCCTTTCTATTTTCCAAGGAGAGCTCCACCAGGGAAGTGTAAATACAAGACTGTTCCAATGAAACAAAAGAGCAAAAAGTACCATTTCTTCCATGAGCAAGTGTTGTCAGGCTTTGATTTTAATGAGAAGCAAAGCATACACATAAACTTACAGGCATGTGATTGAAACCTTCAGGAGTTCTTAACAACACAGCACTGAGCAGGAGTAACTTAAAAGGTTGGTTATCACATTTATGTGATAATCAAACACAGCTTCTGCTGTCTACCTGATGCTGTGCCTTGCTTAACCCTAGTCCCTGATTTTTTTTTCCCTAAGTTTTTCAATCTTCCCTTTTTCCAAGCTGTGTTCTGTCTTAAAGTCCAGCACAGCTGGAACAGGAGTTACATCTTGAAGAAAGCAACCAATGTTTAGCAAGTTGAAATTATTTTGTCTAGGGTCAGATATCTAATTGTATTACGAACAATTAATATTGTTAAGTCTACTAGAGAAGTGTGCAAGGTTTTATCACATCCTGTTGGGAAAATTTTCTTAAATACATTCATAATTTCTAAAATCAATAATTTTATTTCCAAGAAAAACAAGGGTCTTTTGATGAAAGAAGAGAGGTTTATAATATGCATTTCTTCTTGCATAATTTCAGCTCTCTTTTCTTGACTATAGGTCTAATAGAGTGTTTCTCTCAGTCATATCCTCTGAATAAGCCTTTTGCCTTAAAGCAGGAAGGCTGAACCACAAGCACTACTTCCCTCAGAGACTGTCCTTGAGCTGCTAAATGAACCTTCAACAACTGTGCTCAAAAACCTTCTACCCTCACTGCAGCCACCCCAAGAGTTTCTTCTAAGAAAGCAAAAAGACCACATCCACCAAAATAAAAACATCAACAGGAAACCAGCTCCATCTGGTAGAGACAGGGAGTCAAGCTGAGGCTAAACCTCCCAGGGAAAGAAGACTGACACAACTCCCAGAACTGCACCAGCACCACCTTTGCCAAAAGAAGAGCTCCCACCTAGCCAGAATCAAGGAGGTTCTTCCAAAAGAAAGTAGCATTACCTAAGGGAAAAGTGGAGAAGGCAAGCAAAACAGCTTTGAAGCTCAGTGATGTCCCAGAAAAAGCAAGTATCTTATAAAATGGTGGAACAAAAGTGTTGAATAGTGACCAAATGAAAGAGATTTTGGCTGACTTGTTATGGCATGCTCCAGGTGTGTCCCTATTAATGGCAGTGTTAGCAGTCTCTACATATGTTCTATTAAACATTAAACTTTAACAGCACCAGCTTCCAAATCCTGCTGTGATGTCCTTTTTTCTGACATAAGTGGTTATGAGAGCCTGTGGTGGACATTCTGGTAGGATTTCGATGTATGACTGTCTAATAAATCTGACTAAAATTTCAGGACTTTAATCTTCTATTGAAGAATATGGAATAGACATGTCAATTACCCCACCTTTATTTAATTTTTTTTTTTTGTCGTTTAGCTGAAATGCAGGGAAAAGTGTGTTTCAAGAGTAGCTGTCTTTCAGACAATGAAATTAGATTTTACTTTTTTTGAAGGAGGACAGCTAAGATGCTCAGAGGGCTGGAGCACTTCTACTATGAGAGAATCAGGGTTGTTCAGCCTGGAAAAGAGAAGGCTCAGGGGAAATCTTATAGCATCCTTGTAGTCCCTGAAGGAAGCCCACAAGAATGCTGGGGACTTTGGACTTTAGTGACAGGACAAGAACAAAAGGCTTCAAACTGACAGAGGAGAGGTTTAGATTAAATATTAGGAAGAAAATCTTCACTGTGAGGGCAGTGAAGCACTGGGCAAAAGTTGCCCAGAGAAGTTGTGGATGTCCCATCCACGGAAGTGTTCAAAGCCAGGTTGCATGGGGCTCTGAGCAACGTGGTTCAGTGAAAGGTGTTGGCCATGACATGGCTTGGAATGTGATGATCTTTAAAGTCCCTTACAGCCACCACGTTTATACTATGGAATAATTTTTTTCACAAGGTCTACCCAGCTTTCTATAGGGTCCAGTAAGGGCTGGAAATGTCCAGCAACTCTGAAACCAACACAATCAAAACCACTGCAGCCAAGCAAACCCTCCCAAAACCCCGCGTTAGAGCGAGCCACGGGCTGGAAGCATCCTGCGACCCAGATTCTACGCGGTGGAAGCGGCGCCGTAACAACCCCGGTTCAGATCCAGGAAATGATTGATTTGGGAAGCGGAGCTAGGACCGCCCTTGCACTCCTGTCCTTGAGGCAGCCGGAGCCCACGTCGTCAGTTTGGAACCCGACGTTTCGCTCGTCCCCATCGCCGCGCTCTGCAGGCGCCGTGCCGGATGCAAAGGCGACCCCGCTGCACGCTCTTCCCGGAACACCCCAGCTCGGTTAAAGGAGAAACAATTAAAAAAAAAAACCAAAACACAAAAGGCTCAGGAAGGCCCCAGCGAGGATCGAACTCGCGACCCCTGGTTTACAAGACCAGTGCTCTAACCACTGAGCCATGGAGCCCACATTAAGTTTTTCTGCCGACAGCCCCTGTCCCTGTACGGGGCAGCCTTCCCCGCGGTGCTGCGGGGTCGCTGCCTCCTCCAGGGCTGGGCCTGGGCAGTCCTTGGAGCCGTCTGTGAGCGCTGCACCTGCGACACCCCGGGCCTGAGCTGGGCTCTGAGGTCCACTGGGGGAAAAGCTGCCCTTTTGGCGGGGGAGGGAATCTAGCTCCCTGCTCCCCCCGCCCCATCGGCGTTACCCGAGGGTGACAAGAGGACTTTCCCGTGTTGATGAGGGGGCGGGCGCACCTACCGCCGATTGAGGGTGGACGTGCCTTGAGAGGGATCGATGGCACAGCGGAGAATTGCTCCCGCTTCTCCCGGGCATCCCCAGGTTGAGAGGGAGGGAGCAGCCCCTGAGTCAAGGTTTTGGGAGGTAAGACTGCTCAACACCTGGTTTTGTGCGGAGTGGGGAGACAGTCATGTTTAGCAGATAGCTCCGTGTTGTAATTCTCCTTCAGCTTTTTGTGAAATCACTGTTGCACAAAAACTGGTTTAACTTCTCGCAGATAAACCACACGTCTCGTTCGGAATAGGGTATGAACTCGACAGCAAGACAGGAAGTGGAGCCTTCATTTTTGATTTTTACTATGGAAGTTTGAAGGCATTTGAGGATTTTTCTCCTTTTTTTTGCATGAAAGAACCAATCTGTCACATGTTCCATGAAAGCTTTAAGTGAAGGTGAGAAGGTGGGCAAAGGAAGCGGAGAGACTGTGGAGTTACAAATCCAGCAGCTCTGCTGTACACCAGTCATGTTTTAGAACAGCAGACATGATTTGCTGGGTGCAAGCCTCAAGCTGTGTGTGACCAAAAGTAAAGCTCCTTGAAATGAGAATAGACAGAAAAAGCTGCATTTAAGGAGCTAAAGACCTTTCATCCGTCCCCACTCCACAAATAATGAACTAGGTCAATTTCCTCCTTTTTTTTTTTTTTTTTTTTTAGTTTTATTTCGCCTCTCTTTAGAAATGGATATGATCTCTGGACAAACTAGATCAGTTCTGGTGAACTCTGTCTTGTTGTTTATGTAAGGCACTAAAATTACTTTGAAATATCTGCTTTTGACCTCTAATGTGGCAGCTGATAAATTCATGAAGTTTCACATTTCTCTGGATGCTGTTTTTCCCTTTCCTTTGAAGACAGTGACTCTTTAGAGGGACTGTAGCTCTTCCAAAAGAGGGCTAAAATGTCTGTAGTGAGTGTCTGCTAATGCCTTAGGGAACTGGAGTATAAGCATAGATTGTTTTATAATCTTCAAGTAGGCAGGAGCAGAACTGTTCTACACTTTTCATATAAGACAAGCTGAGAGCAGCAGGGTAAGATGTATTCTGAGAGAAGAACAGTGTTGAAATAAGTTTTTTGATGACATGGCTACCTGCCATAATTGGGTTTTAAACTTAGGGTGCAAATCTGTAACTGTTGTGATTGCCCTGCTTCCAGATGCCTTTTGCTGCCGGCTGAGAGCTCCCTTACAAGGTGGGCTGCACTTCAAGGGCTGTGTCAAAGTGTTTTTAGTCAGACAGCCTGGGTGGGATTCAGGAGGTGTGGTGGTGGTACTACGCTATCAGTAAGCCCCTTGGCTTCTCTTTGTAATGAAAATGAGGAAATGAGACACTTCTGGGATGTAATCATCCCACCTGAAGGTAAACCCCCCTACAAAAAGTCATTCGAGTCCTGGTCTAGAGGTGCCTGTTCCTCACCTGGCTGTGAAGGGAGTTGATGCAGCCTTCATAGGAAACTTCCCCAATCTCAGTTATAAATGGTAATTTAGTGGAAATACCACAGCAGGTTGTTTCTTCCAATTTTTAAAGTCTTATTTTATCTCCATGTTTTGTATCCAGGTTTCAAAGTGGATAATTCCTGTGGAATATGAAAAGCAATTATTTTCTAGGATTGATTGGGTCAAAACTGCAAAACTACATCGAAAGAAGACTCTATAGTTCTTTCAGCAGCTAGACCTGACACGCGTGTGAGAATTACGTATTTAAGTAAACAAAATGCCTGTCTAGTCTGCTGTTCATGACTGTTGAAAGCTACCAGGTGGAACCTAAGGACTGCATCAAAAAAGATTAGGAAAATAATTTTAACAGATTTTTAAATGCTGAAAAGAGTGAAATTTTACCGCAGGTTTTAAGAAAGATCTGTAGGATGACTGACTTTAAAGGTGGTAAGACATCTAAAGATGGCCATTTATATATACTCTCTAAAATTTCTTTCTAGGCCCAGACCAAGGCCAAGCTAGGAAAAATAGGGAAATAGGGTGGTTAGTGTAAGAATAGGTGCGGTCACTGGACAAGTTTAGTGTTTAATTAACCCCATGTCCTGACAGATGTCACCTGTGCTGATGTGAGTTTTGCCCATCTCATAGATCCCCAGTAAGGTAATCCCAAGCTCATTCCATGATTTTGCTCGCCATATCTTTCATTCAGTAGAAACCAGACAATGACTCTTTCAGACAGATAGTCCAAGGAAATTAATGGAAATCCTAGAAACCACGCGGAAACTTGGAAATTCTCTTTGCACTGCTGTAATCCATTTTATGGAACCTTTGCCTCGATTATTGCCCAGTTCTGCTGTGTTGGAGTTTCACTGGTGTTTCATAGGGTTCGGGTTTCTTGCTGCACAAAGCAGCTTTGGGCTGCAATAGTAAAATAAATAACAGCCAATGTTTCCTCTGCAGACCTGGTGTGCCTCCTAACAGGTTGTCAGGCTTGCCCACCTTTGTCCTTCATTTTACTCTGTGTCCTGAGGGAAGGGGTTGGTGCACCTGGGATTATCTCAGCAGAGGTACAGATCAACAAAAGCTGGCATGCTTGCATTTCTTTTTAACTTGGGGAAAGGAAATTGCAGCACAGCTTCGATCTTCATGTAAAATACATGGGACATTCCAGGGTTTTTTGTTTGCCAGGTTCAGCACTTTTTTCTTTTCTTAAAGACACTGTAGTAACCTAAAGATGTCTGAGTTTAATGCAATTCATTTCAGTTGGTGCTGGTGGATTACTTTGTCTTGTGCAAATACAAGGGTTTTTGAATAAATATTATCAAAAATCAGGGAAACACTTCCTGCTGATTTTGGGTACCTTTGGAGGCAGTCCATGGGTATTTTAGGCATATGTAATAATCTTAACATTTGGTTGAAGCCTGCCTTGTTTTCTGAATGTGAACCTTTCCAAGTCTTCTTTGACTAAAATGTGCCTCAGGAAGTATCATGTGGTTTTGCAGTTTTGACCCAATCAAGCCTTAGAAAATCATTGCTTTTCACATTATACAGGAATGATCCACTTGTCTTTGAAACATGGGATACAAAACATGAGTTAGAACAGAGATTTTTAAAACAGAAGAAATAACTTGCTGTGGTATTTCCGCTAAAATTACCATGTATGACAGAGGCTGGGGAAGTTGCTGTGAAGGCTCTTTCAGGTTTTAGTTTGTGCATGGCTTGCACTCCTACTCCAAAGTAGCATGAGAGATTCTGGTGTGCACCTTCCTCTTCCCTGAAACTCTGCTTTCCATGGGAAAGAAGTTCAAACATGCAACAGATACAGTGCCCTTCCAAAAGTAGTTTGACAGGCTCAATGCTCTTTTGGACAAACATCCATTACCACATACAAAAAAATCTTGCCTTTTAACAGCATTTTTGTGGCTTTGAAGAGAAAGGAATTGATGTTTCTGTGGAAATTTAGTTTGTTTTGTTCCTCAAAGGTGACTGAGCAGACAAGGGAACGTAAAGACAATCCTTCATCTCTATTTGCTCGTAGCTCTGTTCATGTAATGGGTGTCCATTCATTGGGTTCATGTTGTGGTGTCCATTGCTGGTATTTGAGCATCAGTAGTTTTCTGTGGAGTAGCATCACAATTCCCAGGTCTTATTCCAGGGTAATCCAGCAGTTCTATCTCTGTCTCATTGTCATCTACAACTCTGTTTTTTCTTAATGCAAGAGATCCAAACAGAAGAGATGTTGTCTTCAAATGCTTTATGATTTGATCTTCCTGGAACTAGAAAGGAGTAATTGAATTTTCTTTGCTTTAGGGTTATTATTTCTCTGATCCAGACCAGATTTGAAGCTATTTGTTATAACAACTTCACATACCCTATCCAGTGGCACTTAGCTGCCACACTGCACAAAGTGGTGGGTGGCAAAGCCATCTATTACAGGCAAAAGGGTC
>JALJVW010002992.1:0-13023 GCA_024865655.1 Emberiza elegans
AAGAACTTCTTCCATCATCAAATCTCTTCCGACTCTTGCAGTTTGATCCCATTCCTGTGTGTCCTGTCCTGCAGTTCCTGACAAAAGAGAACTGTACACTTCCCTGTGGGTCAGGCTGTTCCTGCAGGGTCACACGTGTGGCTGAACCTGCAGACAGGAAGAGGAGAAAGCCAAGCTCCCAGTCCGAGACAATGGGGAAAGTGGCATGGGAGATGAGAGAAGAGGAAAAAGTATAGAGACATGCAAGGCTTTGGGTTTGGATGGGCTTCAAGTTTCATGCCTTTTATTAGAGGCCAGGTTCCCTGGTGCACACAATTCCTCTTCCTGAGACTTCATTGCTGGCTGAGGAGCTCAGCGGTGCTGAAAGCAGAGGCCTGTCCTTTGTGTTCCCTTTGGGATGGCAGTGGAAGGGTCCTGAGTGCACATTCAGAGCCCCCCCTTCATGGCATTTTCATGCAACGACACCAAAACTGCTTCCACAGAGCCTGTGGAGTTCTCACAGAGTCTTTGGGGTGTCCTTGATTTGTGGTGTTTGGGTGGGATGGTTCTCCCTAAGGTTTTAGGCCGAGATGCTTCCAGGGGGCGTCTTTTTGACTTTATCTGCTGCAATCTCAAAACCTTTCTCCTGTACCGCAGGGGATGACATCTGGTACTGCAACGTCCAAAATGATTTGAGCGTCTGCACAAACTAATGTGACCTTAGCTAGGCTGGCATCATGGTGTAGGAGGGATGCCCTAATGGTGCATGCCTGGGCCATTTGTGCAATGATGGGTTTTGGGGGAAAGTGACATGAGGGATGAGAGAATAAGGAAAAAGTAGAGACATGCAAGGCATTGGGTTGGTGGCCTGTGTGATTCATGCCTTTTATGAGAGGCCAGGTTTGCAGGTGCGCCTCAATTCCTGCATCTTCCCGAGACTTCATTGCTGGGTGAGGAGCTCAGCAGTGCTGAAAGCAGAGGCCTGTCCTTTGTGTTCCCTTTGGGATGGCAGTGGAAGTGCCCTGAGTGCACATTCAGAGGCCCCTTCATGGCTTTTCACGCCACGACACCAAAACGAAATGTGCAAGGTGGCTTCTTTGAATGACATTTATTCCTTTGAAATCTCTGCAGCAAGTGGTCTGAAACTGCTTTCTGAGGCAGCTCCTTGGGATCGGCTGTGAGGGGCTGAGGGCTGGCCTGAGCCCGGTGCTGTGTCCCACTGGGAGCAGCCCACAGCCTCACCTGCAGAGCAGGCACTGCCAGAGGCCCTGGAGATCTCACCTGCCCTGCAGCCACCTTTGTAAAGGTGCTGCAAACATCAGCTGGTGCTGACTTTCCCCTTGGACCCCTTGGTTTAGTTACTGTGGGAATTTCTTTGCTGAAGCCCGTGGGATTTCCCCCAGCCAGCTGTGATGGGGATGCTCGGGGAGTGTGGGGCTCTGGGGCAGCTGCCCGGGCAGGGGCTGAGCTCGGGGCCCTGTTGGGCCCATGGCCCCCAGCAGCAGCAGCAGCAGCAGCAGCAGCCACAGGGCCCAAAGCCCCGTGCCCCCCTGCCCAGCACAGGCTGCCCTGTCCCTGCAGCTGTCACCCGAGTGGGGCCCAGGGGCCAGTGGCCGCTGCCAGCAGCAGGAATGCGGGCAGGGTGAGGATGGCCTGGCTTGGCTTTTGTCTCTTGAACAATGCGGGCTCAGGGCAGTGCAGAGCAGGCTGGGAAGCAGAGGCCGGAGCCATTGGAGGCTGCAAGCCTTAAACATCAGCCCCTGCAGCAGCCCAGATCCAGGTGCCCCAGCTGCCAAGGCTGTGGTGGCCTTCAGAGCGTGCAGGTGGATTTTGCATGGCTGTGGCCTGATGCTGGCTCTGGGCCCAGGAGTCCCTGTGGCTCCAGCAGGAAGGGTGGCTGAAGGTTTGCTGCCTGCTTTGGTGGCATGGCTGCAGGGGCCAGTGCTGTGAGAGCACCCTGTGTGAGAGCTGGTGACAGCTGAGCTCTTGGGGACAGCTGTGCCCCAGGCCAGGAAGGGCAGCAGTGCCCAGTGCCAGGAGTGGTGTCAGTGGGAGCCCCTGTGCACAGGGACCCCCAGCCCTGGGTGGCTGTGCCAGCACCCCCAGGGACCCCAGCCCTGGGAACTTGGAACAAGTGGAACCCAGGTGTGTGCAAAGGCTGCCTGTGCCCAAAGGAATGGCAAGGGAAGTCAGGTTTTAAAAAGAAACAGTATTTATTTGCCAAAGATCGGCAAAAGCACGGATTTACAGAACACGTTTTATTGTGACAGTCTTTAAAACAACAACAACAACAATGTACAGAACATATTTAAATGGGATCCAATGGACTAACAATCTTCAAAACGTATTTACAGAAAACTTCTAACCTAATGAACGTATGAACATATTTACAAAAACTTCTAAAACTTCAAACATATTTACAAAGGGGTTGGATCTGTGCCATCATCTGCATCAGTCCTGGAAGAAAGGAAGAAGCAGAGCTGCACTCAGCTGGCAGCACTGGGCCCAGCAGGGCTGGGAGCTGGGCCCCAGGGGCTGGGACAGGGCTGGCAGGGCTGGCGTGGCCCCAGGCAAGCGCAGGGCAGGCCGGGGCTGGTGCTTGTGCCACCCAATCCAGGCCCCCTGTGGGCACCGTGTCCCTGTGCGGGGCCATCCAGCCCAGCCCCAGCCTGGCCTCAGGGGACCCACTGTGTCTGTGGGCAGGGCGTGGGAAGCATCTGCCTGTCTTACTTGTGGGGCTCCATCTTCATCCAAGGACCATGGGCTCCTCCTCATCCTCCTCATCAACCTCCATCTCCTCGATGTCATCCTCCTCATCCACCTCCATGTCCTCGATGTTCTCCTCCTCCTCTACTTCCATGTCCTCAACAGGGGGGTCTTCCTCGTCCACCTCCATCATCTCTTCCCTCATTCAGCCCCAGGTCCACTTCCATGTCCTCCACAGTGTCTCTGGCAGTCTGCAAGGGGCAGCACAATCTCCCAGTGGGCTTCCTGTCCCACACCATCCATTCCCACATGGCTGCAGCCTGCCCAAGCCGGGTGCCCCTGCCTGGAATGGCACTGTACCTCCACTGGCACAGCAGTGCACATCCTGCTGGGATTGGCGCTCCAGAGCAGGCGGCAGGAAAAGCCCAGGCAGCAGCAACAGCTCAGCACTGTGGGTCAGAGCACAGAGCGAGCAGCAACTGACCCTTGGCAGCCGGTGAAGTGTCTGCTCTGCTCGTTTCCAGGCCCTGGACGTTCCACCTGGAACCCTCTGGGAGCTGTGATGTCACTGAAATTTCAGGGCCCTCTGCAGTGGGGGATGGGCTGGGCAGAATGATCAAATCCTTGAATGGTTTGGCTTGGAAGGGACCCTAAATATCATCTGGTTCCAAGCTGAGCAACCTCCCAGCACAGCAGGTTGCTGCGGCCTCTGTCCCACCTGGCCTTGGATGTTCCTGGGCATGGGGCATCCACAGCCTCTCTGCACTGGTCCCTGTGTCAGGGGACAAACACCCTGATGTAAAGAACTTCTTCCCATCATCAAATCTCTTCCAACTCTTGCAGTTTGGTCCCATTCCTCTGTGTCCTGTCACTACAGTTCCTGACAAAGTGTCCTCTCCCACTTTCCTGTGGGTCAGGCTGTTCCTGCAGGGTCACACGTGTGGCTGAACCTGCAGACAGGGAGAGAGAGAAGCCAAGCTCCCAGTCAGAGACAATGGGGAAAGTGGCATGAGAGATGAGAGAAGAGGGAAAAAGTAGAGACATGCAAGGCTTTGGGTTGTGTGGGCTGCAGGATTCATGCCTTTTTATTAGAGGCCAGGTTCCCTGGTGCACTCAGTTCCTGTGTTGCAGCCTGCCCACAGCCAGCCTCTGTGAGCAACCTGCTCTCCCAGAGCTGGGAGCACACTTTCTTAAACTGCTGGTGAACGAGGTGAAAGAGGGATCTTTTGTGGAACTGCAAACACTGTGGATTGCGCTGAAGAGGGTCCAGGGAGGGAGGCAAAATGGGGCTGGGGACACAGGGTTTTGTATGGGGGGAGAAAGCAGGGGAGCATTGCAGTAATCCAGGACCAATACCAGACAAGAGAGGGAGAACATTCTAGGGGGAGTGCATATAAGGAAAATACAGCAGTTGAACTGGGTGGTACCACCAAAACATGCTGCATTCACCATGAGCCAGCAAATGCCCATGGGTGAGACTATTGCCTTCAGAGGGGTACCTCTCTTTTACCATGGTCACTTTGCCCTGAGGTATTACAGTTCCAGTGGTAGGCCCCTGGGCCCCACATCTCCCCCTTTTTGTTGTCTATAAAGAAGACTTCTGCCATAGAGTTTTGCAGGCATTTTCCAAAAATGGATAAAATAACCAACACAATGTGTACGATAAAGAAAGTCTACAACACAGTCTTAACTAAAGATGAAAGCCAGCCTTTCATCCCCCCATGTTTGAAAAGTCCAGTGAACCAGTCGTTGTTGCCTTCCATCTGGATCTTGTTTCCTCGATCTTTTAGCAGCTGGATGCTCTGGTATACAGACTCACTCTGTGACAACAGGTTGAAAAAACACATGCCTTCAAATGCCTGACAGCCATGGCCATGGACAAGAAATTGTGGCTTGTCTGTGGAAGCACCCAGCTGAAGGCATGTGGCTCCGTGAGGAGCATCCAGATTCCTGCTGCAGTGGCAACAAAGGGCAGCATCCTCTGACTTTAGCTAATTTAGTATCTGGAGGCTTTGGTGGCCTAAGAGTTAACAGATAAAGAGATTAGAAAGTGAAACTTAACTTCTGGTCCCACTAAACTTTCTGATCTGTATGCCAAGGGTGTGAAAACAGCCTCTTAGAAGAATCAAATATCAATGCTAAAATATAGTTTTTACAAATGTTAAGTCATATATCTTGGTTAGTGGTGTCTGAGCTACCTTGATCTGAATGTGTGTGGTCAGCGCTGCTTAGAAGATCTTCTTCTGTCCTTCTCCTTCTTCTTTTCCTGGCTGCAGCTGTCTCTCTTAGGCTTTCATTTTGTTCTTCCGATGGTGGCTCTGGTGTTTGCCTCACCGTTTCCAGAAACAGTTTTATATGTTTTTGCTGGGATCCATCTCTGCCCTGCTGCTGTAGAGGCACAAGCATCTTCTCTTCCCCAAGTAATTAATGGGAAAGGAACCATATTTTGTTTAGATTCAGGGTCTTTGATCAACACAGGTGGCTTTTCTTTTAATTGGGCTGCAGTTGAATTAGTAAAATGCCTGATGACTGGGGAGTTGGCTCCAAAAATGAGCTGTTCAAAAAGTTGAACACAGAAAGAGCCTTGGCCAGTCTTTCCCAATGGGAGATAATATCTGGACTCACCCTCTCAGTAGATCAAGGATCCTTTTGATGGAACAGTGAGCCCTTTCGGCTCTGAACTGTCCTGTGGAAGAGTGTGGAATGCCTGTGACATGTTTTCTACTCCACTGGACAGAAACTTGTTGGAATCAGTGTGAGGTATAAGCAGGAGCATTATCAGTTTTAATTTCCTGGGGAACTGCTAAGGTGAAAAAACCAAAAGTAATGTTTTAATGTATCTTTTTTTTTTTCACCAGCAAGAGCAGAGGCCAAAATGGGAGGGTCAAAGCATAGAGCCTGGACAGTTATCTCCTGCAAAGATGTCAAGGCGACTACCTCAGGTGGTATAGTGAGTCTCTCCATCCCTTCCTGGTGTTGGTTAAAATCAAAATGTCTCTGGGCCGTTCTTCAGGCCCTATTTTCCTGTTGGAATATGGTGAACATAAATATAGTTGATTGGACTTGAAATGGCACTTACCAGCTGCCTTTGGGTTCCAGGGCAGAGCTGTCTTCTGTCGAGTTCTTCTGCAGCAATCGAGCTGTCCCGATGGATCTGAGAGGATCACTGTGCTGGTTCTCCATGGGGTTTGGCAGAGTAGGGTGGAACAGCCTTGCATTTGGTGTCATAGCATGCAGGGTCTTTCCGTGTCTGTGTGGGGTTTCCTGCAGGCCACCGGTTTTGCTGGTGTTGGAAACCGTGTGGATGAGGGGGGGCAGTGAGGACAGTGCCTGTGACACCAAGATGGTCCCTGGTAATAGCCTTTAATTTTTACAATTCTGTTGAAAATGGCCCATCTCTCCACATTTCATGCAAGGTCCTTTTTCATGTGTATGTCAGGGAATAACTTGGGAGGCTACTAGCACCTCTACTACACCCTGATGGATAGCCTTAGCTAGGCTGGCATCATGGTGTAAGGATGCCCTAAGGGTGCATGTCTCGACCATTTGTGAAATGGTAGGTTTTGGGATGAGAGGTAGAGAGGGTAAAATGTTTTACAGGTGTTGCTAGCATTTGTTTTAACAAGTTTAGGAAGCAGTACCTGCCTGACTTTTGGATGATGTTCAACTTGCTTCTCTATTTCTTGTGTAAGGTGGTCAATAAATTTTATAAAGGATTCCCCATGTCTCTGCAGAAGGTCTGTGAAATCTAGAGTAGGTGTGTTATTCCACTGGATTGTCACTGCATGAGAGCTGTCTTTGCAGCACCTTTTATCTCTTCTAACACAGATTGGGGAAGGTGTCTTGCTTGATTCTCAGCTTTAGTGAAATCTTCCTGCCTGGCTAGATGGTCTAGTGTTAGGTGTGCCCGCCTGTCTTCTCTAGCATAGTCTTTTAATAGTTGTTGTATTAATTTTTTCCCCATTCCTTCCCACAGAATAAATTCAGTAGGAGAAAGTAGGATGTGCATAAAATGGTGCAGATTGTGAGGCACCATAACATGTGCAGTGAAGATGGCATTTAACAAATTATTAAAAATGGCAAGCCACTCCCATGGTCTGTCGCTGCTTTTACAAAGGTCTTTCATTGCCCCGTGCGTGACAGTTTCCCATCGGGGCTTGGCCCCTCTGGTACTGCAGTGGTGCTGCTTGTATTTTAGCTACCAATTCCCAGTCCCCTCCTCAGCTGCCAGCTTCCGCCATGCTCTGCCAAGAATCCTCAGGCTCATCCTCAAGGTAGGATGAACCTTCCCTCTCCTCTCCAGAAGAGGGAACTTGGTCTTTTGCAGAGGAGCAGGGGCCTTTGGGTGACTGGCAAGGCCCGCGCTGTGGGCCTTTGGTAGCCAAGATGGCTGCCTTCCGGTTTACCCCCACACTTCCGGCTCTGACAGTGTGGGATCCGCAAGGGGCTTAGTTGAGGGGGTAGGGCCAGCGGGAGCAGGCAAGGAAGCGCTGGATCCTGACGCAGGGGTGGTACCTGATACAGAGGCGTGACCCAACACATGGGGAAGACCCGATGAGAGAGCGAGGGGGGTGGGAGGGAGCTTGACATTGACGTCCCCTCCCAGAAGATGGACTCCATTTTGTGAGCTCTCAGAGGGGGATACTGGGAGGAGAGGTCCTGGAGAATGGGTTAGGGTAGAATCCAGGCCTGTGTGATCAGTACAGACGTGGGCAGGGGGGTAGAGAAGGAGGGGAGATGGCAGACAGCAGGTGGCTCGTCTGTGCTTTACAGCAGCATCCTAATCTTGGCGTCAGTGGGTTCAGGAATGCGGAAAGCAGAGCACAGAAACTGGGGTTGAATATTAGAACTTTGAACCCTAGAGAAAACTCCATAAATCATATGAAAAATTGGGTAAAATGTTGTGACTCTCATCACTCCCTGAGTTTGCAAAAGATAGTCCCTTCCCTAACTGAGCCCCAGAATGCTACATGACGAACTGAATCAACAGAAATGTCTGGGAACTCCTTAAACAGCCAATGAACAAAAGGCTTCCAACTTCCCTTAGTAAAAGTCTTCCCCTCTGAAAGGAGAACCTCCCTAACTCGAACATATATGTCCCTCTCAGCTGTGGGTCATTTGTTACCCATGGCTGCCCCTGATGTAAAGGCTCACTCACCCACAGGACTAAAAAATCACCCAAGGATCCTGCACTCCAGGCAGCTGTCCCCCAAACTCACTGCTCTGGCAGCTCTGGATGCAGGTGTTTCAAAATGTCCCGTGGGCTTCACCAGCTGAGCCGGCCCTCTTGCTGCTGGAGGCGGCCGACGCTCCCTTCAGCAAGCCCTGATAAAACTCTGGTCCCACTCCAGGGCGGTGGCTGACCCGAGGCGTCTGCTGTCCGGTGACGGTGGAACAGCCGGATGGTCACTGGAGTCGCTCTCAGGGAATTCTCAAAGAAGGTCCCTGTTGGGGCACCCCTTGTTGTGGCGTGTCCACAGCCAGATTCTGTGAGAGACCTGCACTCCCAGAGCTGGGAGCAGGCTTCCTTGAATGGCTGATGGATGAGGGAAGAGAGGAGTCTTTGTGTGGACCTCCAAACACTGTAGATTGGGCTGAAGAGGGTCCAGGGTGGGAGACAAAATGGGGCTGGAGACAGAGGGTTTTATATGGAGAAGAAAGGGTCTTATATGCAGTAACCCAGGAACCATAGGGGACAAAAGAGGGAAGAACAACCTAGGGGATACAAGGAAAAAAAGAATTTCATGATACCAAGAAACACTTTTGAATCCCCATGAGCCCGCAAATGCCCATGGGCAAGATCATTTAATTTAGAGGCTGTGCCTCACTTTAATTCATCATCTTTGTCATGAGGTATGACAGTTCCAGTGGTAGGCCCTGGGCCTCCCAAAACTGTGTCTTCCTCATCTTCATTGCTGGGTGAGGAGCTCAGCAGTGCTGAAAGCAGAGGCCTGTCCTTTGTGTTCCCTTTGGGATGGCAGTGGAAGTGCCCTGAGTGCACATTCAGAGGCCCCTTCATGGCTTTTCATGCAACAGCACCAAAACTAAATGTGCAAGGTGGCTTCTTGGAATGCCATTTATTCCTTTGAAATATCTGCAGCAAGTGGTCTGAAACTGCTTTCTGAGGCAGCTCCTTGGGATGGGCTGTGAGGGGCTGAGGGCTGGCCTGAGCCCGGTGCTGTGTCCCACTGGGAGCAGCCCCACAGCCTCACCTGCAGAGCAGGCACTGCCAGAGGCCCTGGAGATCTCACCTGCCCTGCACCCACCTTTGTAAAGGTGCTGTAAACATCAGCTGGTGCTGACTTTCCCCTTGGACCCCTTGGTTTAGTTACTGTGGGGAATTTCTTTCCGGAAGCCCGTGGGATTTCCCCCAGCCAGCTGTGATGGGGATGCTCGGGGGGTGTGGGGCTCTGGGGGCAGCTGCCCGGGCAGGGGCTGAGCTCAGGGCCCTGTGGGGCCCATGGCCCCCAGCAGCAGCAGCAGCAGCCTCAGGGCCCAAAGCCCCGTGCCCCCTGCCCAGCACAGGCTGCCCTGTCCCTGCAGCTGTCACCCGAGTGGGGCCCAGGGGCCAGTGGCCGCTGCCAGCAGCAGGAATGCGGGCAGGGTGAGGATGGCCTGGCTTGGCTTTTGTCTCTTGAACAATGCGGGCTCAGGGCAGTGCAGAGCAGGCTGGGAAGCAGAGGCCGGAGCCATTGGAGGCTGCAAGCCTTAAACATCAGCCCCTGCAGCAGCCCAGATCCAGGTGGCCCAGCTGCCAAGGCTGTGGTGGCCTTCAGAGCGTGCAGGTGGATTTTGCATGGCTGTGGCCTGATGCTGGCTCTGGGCCCAGGGTCCCTGTGGCTCCAGCAGGAAGGGTGGCTGAAGGTTTGCTGCCTGCTTTGGTGGCATGGCTGCAGGGGCCAGTGCTGTGAGAGCGCCCTGTGTGAGAGCTGGTGACAGCTGAGCGCTTGGGGACAGCGCTGTGCCCCAGGCCAGGAAGGGCAGCAGTGCCCAGTGCCAGGAGTGGTGTCAGTGGGAGCCCCTGTGCACAGGGACCCCAGCCCTGGGGTGGCTGTGCCAGCACCCCAGGGACCCCAGCCCTGGGAACCCGGAATAAGTGGAACCCACAAGTGTGCAAAGGCTGCCTGTGCCCAAAGGAATGGCAAGGGAAGTCAGGTTTTAAAAAGAAACAGTATTTATTTGCCGAAGATCGGCAAAAGCACGGATTTACAGAACACGTTTCATTATAATAATCCTTTTAACAACAACAGCAACAATGTACAGAACATATTTACATGGGATCCGATGGTCTAACAATCTTCAAAACGTATTTACAGAAAAGTCCTAACCTACTGAACGTATTTACAGAAAACTTCTAAACTTTCAAACATATTTACAAAGGGTCAAATCTGTGCCATCATCTGGATCAGTCCTGGAAGAAAGGAAGCAGCAGAGCTGCACTCAGCTGGCAGCACTGGGCCCAGCAGGGCTGGGTGCTGGGCCCCAGGGGCTGGGACGGGGCTGGCAGGGCTGGCGTGGCCCCAGGCAAGCGCAGGGCAGGCCGGGGCTGGTGCTTGTGCCACCCCAATCCAGGCCCCCTGCGGGGCACCGTGTCCCTGAGCGGGGCCATCCAGCCCAGCCCCAGCCTGGCCTCAGGGGACCCACTGTGTCTGTGGGCAGGGCGTGGGAAGCATCTGCCTGTCTTACTTGTGGGGCTGCACCTTCATCCCAGGACCATGGGCTCCTCCTCATCCTTCTCATCCACCTCCATATCCTCGATGTCATCGTCCTGATCCACCTCCATGTCCTCGATGTTCTCCTCCTCCTCCACTTCCATGTCCTCAACAGGGGAGGACATGGAAGTAGAGGGGGAGTCCACCTCCATCATTTCCTCTTCCTCATTCATGCCCAGGTCCACTTCCATTGCCTCCACATTGTCTCTGGCAGTCTGCAAGGGGCAGCACAATCTCCCAGTGGGCTTCCTGTCCCACACCATCCATTCCCACATGGCTGCAGCCTGCCCAAGCCGGGTGCCCCCTGCCTGGAATGGCACTGTACCTCCATTGGCACAGCAGTGCACATCCTGCTGGGATTGGCGCTCCAGAGCAGGCGGCAGGAAAAGCCCAGGCAGCAGCAACAGCTCAGCACTGTGGGTCAGAGCACAGAGCGAGCAGCAACTGACCCTTGGCAGCCGGTGAAGTGTCTGCTCTGCTGGTTTCCAGGCCCTGGACGTTCCACCTGGAACCCTCTGGGAGCTGTGATGTCACTGAAATTTCAGGGCCCCTGCGCAGTGGGGGATGGGGATGGCAGAATGATCAAATCCTTGAGTGGTTTGGCTTGGAAGGGACCCTAAAGATGATCTGGTTCCACGCTGAGCAACCTCCCAGCACAGCAGGTTGCTGCGGCCCCTGTCCCACCTGGCCGTGGATGTTCCTGGGGATGGGGCATCCACAGGCTCTCTGCACTGGTCCCTGTGTCAGGGACAAGTACCCTGACAGTAAAGAACTTCTTCCCATCATCAAATCTCTTCCGACTCTTGCAGTTTGATCCCATTCCTGTGTGTCCTGTCACTGCAGTTCCTGACAAAGAGAACTGTACACTTCCCTGTGGGTCAGGCTGTTCCTGCAGGGTCACACGTGTGGCTGAACCTGCAGACAGGAGAGAGAGAAGCCAAGCTCCCAGTCAGAGACAATGGGGAAAGTGGCATGGGAGATGAGAGAAGAGGGAAAAAGTAGAGACATGCAAGGCTTTGGGTTGGGTGGGCTTCAGGATTCATGCCTTTTGTTAGAGGCCAGGTTCCCTGGTGCACACATATCCTGCGTCTTCCTGAGACTTCATTGCTGACTGAGGAGCTCAGCAGTGCTGAAAGCAGAGGCCTGTCCTTTGTGTTCCCTTTGGGATGGCAGTGGAAGGGTCCTGAGTGCACATTCAGAGGCCCCTTCATGGCATTTCATGCAACGACACCAAAACTGCTTCCACAGAGCCTGTGGAGTTCTCACAGAGTCTTTGGGGTGTCCTTGATTTGTGGTGTTTGGGGTGTGATGGTTCTCCCTAAGGTTTTTAGGCCGAGATGCTTCCAGGGGGCCGTCTTTTGGACTTTATCTGCTGCAATCTCAAAACCTTTCTCCTGTACCGCAGGGATGACATCTGGTACTGCAACGTCCAAAATGATTTGAGCGTCTGCACAAACTAATGTGACCTTAGCTAGGCTGGCATCATGGTGTAGGGATGCCCTAATGGTGCATGCCTGGGCCATTTGTGCAATGATGGGTTTTGGGGAAAGTGACATGAGGGATGAGAGAATAAGGAAAAAGTAGAGACATGCAAGGCATTGGGTTGGGTGGCCTGTGGGATTCATGCCTTTTTATGAGAGGCCAGGTTTGCAGGTGCGCTCAATTCCTGCATCTTCCGAGATTTCATTGCTGGGTGAGGAGCTCAGCAGTGCTGAAAGCAGAGGCCTGTCCTTTGTGTTCCCTTTGGGATGGCAGTGGAAGTGCCCTGAGTGCACATTCAGAGGCCCCTTCATGGCTTCTCACGCCACGACACCAAAACGAAATGTGCAAGGTGGCTTTGAATGACATTTATTCCTTTTGAAATCTCTGCAGCAAGTGGTCTGAAACTGCTTTCTGAGGCAGCTCCTTGGGATGGGCTGTGAGGGGCTGAGGGCTGGCCTGAGCCCGGTGCTGTGTCCCACTGGGAGCAGCCCCACAGCCTCACCTGCAGAGCAGGCACTGCCAGAGGCCCTGGAGATCTCACCTGCCCTGCACCCACCTTTGTAAAGGTGCTGCAAACATCAGCTGGTGCTGACTTTCCCTTGGACCCCTTGGTTTAGTTACTGTGGGAATTTCTTTCCTGAAGCCGCTGGGATTTCCCAGCCAGCTGTGATGGGGATGCTCGGGAGTGTGGGGCTCTGGGGCAGCTGCCCGGGCAGGGGCTGAGCTCGGGGCCCTGTTGGGCCCATGGCCCCCAGCAGCAGCAGCAGCAGCAGCAGCAGCCTCAGGGCCCAAAGCCCGTGCCCCTGCCCAGCACAGGCTGCCCTGTCCCTGCAGCTGTCACCCGAGTGGGGCCCAGGGGCCAGTGCTGCCAGCCAGCAGGAATGCGTGGCAGGGTGAGGATGGCCTGGCTTGGCTTTTGTCTCTTGAACAATGCGGGCTCAGGGGTGCAGAGCAGGCTGGGGAAGCAGAGGCCGGAGCCATTGGAGGCAAAAAGTTTTAAACATCAGCCCTGCAGCAGCCCAGATCCAGGTGGCCCAGCTGCCAAGACTGTGGTGGCCTTCAGAGCGTGCAGGTGGATTTTGCATGGCTGTGGCCTGATGCTAGCTCTGGGGTCCAGGAGTCCCCGTGGCTCCAGCAGGAAGGT
>JALJVW010002993.1:0-14859 GCA_024865655.1 Emberiza elegans
CCTGGGACGCCTGTGATGCCAAACGGATAAGCCCAGAGAGGGGAACCCAGGGATTGCCAGGAGCCCCAGCAGCCCAGAGAGGGGAGAGCTCAAAGTGGAGAGACCAGAGAGAGGAAACTCAGGGTTAGGGTTTTTTGCTGAATCTTGGTAATTTGTGTATTTTGGGGGACTGAATCTCGGTGTTTTGGAGGTTTACATGAGCACCAGATTCCCGGTGACTTCTAGAGTGTGGAGGTCCAGGTGCCTGACATTGGAACTGTAATATCGCAGGGCAAAGGTGACCAGGGTCAAAGAGAGACACCCCTCTGAGTATAATGGTCTCACCCATAGGCATTTCCAGGCTCATGTTAATGCAGCAGGCTTCAATGGTATCACCCAGTTCAACGGCTGTTTTTTCTTTATATGTACTCCTCCTGGAATGTTCTCCCCTCTCTTGTCCCCTATTGGTCCTGGTTTACTGCAATGCTCCACTCCTGTTACCTCATTGGTTCCCCAGTTGGCTGCCCCTCCTCTGCGCCCACTTTGCTCAGTTCCCATTGGCCCTTGACCCTCAGATCTGCCCTTTCCCCCCTTATAAACCCTGTGGCCTCAGCCCTGTTTTTGTCTCTGTCCCTGGACCTCTACATTGCAGTAAGCTGTGTTTGGAGCTCCACAAAGATCCATCTCTGGCCTTGTCCATCAGCAGGTTAAGCAAGCATGCTCCGGGCTCTGGGAGTGCAGGTTGCTCACAGAGGCTCATTGTGGATGTGCCGCAACACCAGAGATGGAGTTGGGCAGGAGGAACCCCCCTAACCCAATGTGCTCATCCACGGGTTTTTTCCCCAGGAAACAGAAGCAGTGTTTGAGCCCATCCCAAACCTTGGCCAGATGGACAAGGAGGCTGAGAGGCTAAAGCTCGCTGTTCCCAAAAGATGCCCTGGGACACCCAGGACAGCATAGGAGGAAGTCAAGTGCCCTAAAAAGTACATTCCCCCTCTCCTGCTCCATAAAACAATGGTTACCGTTCCCAGCCCAGCACAATGGTTGGCTGAAGGACAACCCTGCTGCTCTATTCATGATCGTCCTGCTGGGGATGCACTATATATATATCTCCCTTTTACCTTAGAGAGCTAAGCTACAGAGGCTTATTGTTATAGCTTTACTTGACTTTCCCATGGCCTAGAAAACATGTTCTTGTTTTTCCTTCCCAACCTGCTGTCTGAGGTCTGTTGAGGAGGACAAATCCTCTGACTTTGGATTCCAGACACATCCATTGTATTTTGCCCAAACCAGGATTTCCCATTTCAAACCTTGGCTGGATGGAGAGGATTTCCAAGAGGAAGAGGAAGATATCCCAGAATCCCAGGCAGGGAGGAGGGTCAGTGCCCTTTCCCCTCTGTGCTCCTGAGGACGGCCCCTGGGAAGGACAACCTCTGCCAACCCTGGGCTGGGGATGCACTGGGGGACTTGTGGCACAGAGCCAAATCCCATCCTCTCCTTGTCCTCCCCCAGGGAAGGAGCAGGATGGAGATGAACCCCTGCAGGAGAACCTCATGGAAGAGGCTGTTTTGAGTGGCTCCACAGTGCAGAATTCCACCAGATGGAGGACAAGACCCAGGGGAATGGGCCTAAAGGGTCAAACCCAGGCCAGAGTGCTCTAAGGAGAAAAGACCCATCCTGTGCCAGGAAGGTCGACAGAGCTCCTTCCAGAGCTCGGAGCTGGTGGCCCGTGGGCAGCTTCATGATGGGGAGAAGCACTACAAGTGCTTGGAGTGTGGGAAGAGCTTCAGGTGCAGCTCCCATCTGATCCGCCACCAGATGCTCCACACCGGGGAATGGGCCTACAAGTGTGGGGAGTGTGGGAAGGGCTGCAGCTGCAGCTCAGAACTCATCAGGCATCAATGCATCCACACTGGGGAAAAACCCTACGAGTGCCCCAATTGTCAGAAGAGGTTTCGGACCAGCTCCAATCTCGTCCAGCACCAACGGATTCACACCGATGAGAGGCCCTTCCTCTGCCCTGACTGCGGGAAGGGCTTCAAGCACAACTTCACCCTCGTCACCCACCGGCGCATCCACACTGGGGAGAGGCCCTACGAGTGTCCCCAGTGTGGGAAGAGATTCACCAGCAGCTCTGCCTTGACCAGGCACCAACGGAGGCACCAGTAATAGGAAGGCCCTGCAAATGCCCTGACTACAGAAGAGCTTCATGCCCAGCTCCAGCTTCATCCCCCATTGGACACCCCATATTGGGAAGAGCCCTGGGTGATCCATGTTCCCTGTGATCCATGCTGGGAAGACACCTGTCCCTTTTCCTGCCCCTGCCTATGAAATGGTGTGGGGTGGAAGAACATGAGGGTCTGGCCATGGCCCTGTCATTACATTCACTCCCACCTCAGGTCATTGCAAGGGGACAGAAAGGGACTCTCTCTCTCTCTCTCCCTGAGGAAAAGGGTGTCCTTTCCAGGCAGAGGGAAATTGTGACTGGGAAGAGCCAGTGAGTTGTGTTGTAGTTTTCTCTGTAAAGAGTTTTATTTATCCCTTCTGTTATCAATATTGTTTCTGTTCCTTTTGTTCCTTGTCTCGTTGCTGTTCCCAAGTAAATTGTTCTTATCCCAGCACAGGATCTTTGCCTTTTTGTTTTTTTCCATGGGAGGCAGGAGGGCAGTGAGGGCAGCTGTGGTTTTTAGTGGGAGCAGGAAATTGGGGAATCCCATTCCTGAACCCCTGGCCCATGGAAACCGAGCAACAGCCCTGGTGGGGCAACAGCCTTGGGGCGGGTCCCTGGCTGGGGCTGTGGGAACCTCTTCCCTCTGGTGCCCAGGGACAGGAGTGGAGGGAATGGCTGCAGCTGAGTCGGGGCAGGCTCAGGTTGGATGTCAGGAAAAGGTTTTTGCCCAGAGGCTGCTGGGGCCCTGCCCAGGCTCCCCAGGGAAGGGTCCCAGCTCCAGGGCTCTCTGAGCTCCAGCAGCATTTGGACAGCGCTGCCAGGCCCAGGCTGGCATTGTTGGGTGTCCTGTGCAGGGCCAGCAGTTGGACTCGAGGATCCTGATGGGTCCTTCCCAGCTCAGCCAATTCTGTGGTTCTGGGATCCCATGAGCCTGGGGATGGGGCTGCCAATGGTTGCCATGGCAACGGGCTCTGGCTGCAGGCCTGAGCTGGTGTCCATGGCAACCACCCCTGGCATGGGGTCTCCATGGAGCTGCCAAGGGACTGACCATAGCAACAGGGGCTGGTGATGGTTGCCATGGAAACTGACCATAGCAACAGGGGGGCTGGTGATGGTTGCCATGGAAACTGACCATAGCAACAGGGTCCTGGTGATGGTTGCCTGCTAAGGATCAGATTTGTCACAGGCCCTCAGAGGGGTTCCATGGGGACTTTCCAAGAGTCTCCAGGCTGTTCCAGAGCTGGAATGTCACAGGCAGAGACAGGGGCTCCATGGAGACCTCCCAGGGGTTTCTGGGGATGGTAAAGAGCCCTGTGGTCAGAGGCAGTCACAGCCATTCCATGGTGACATCCCAGGGGACCTTGGGCTGCAAAGGCACCGATCTGTCACAGGCACTCACAGGGGGCTCCATGGTGACATCCCAGGAGTCCCCAGGCTGCCAAAGAGCTGGGATGTCCCAGACACTCACACAGGGTTCCTGTCATGGGCACAGTGGGAGCTTCAGGCAAAAGCTTTATTTTCTTTATTGGAGAAACTCCTGCTGAGTCATGAGGATGGAGAAATGACACCCAACAGCCACCATGGATCCTCAAAACCCTGCAGGGCCCCTAGACTTCTAAAATTCCTTCTAAGACAGGAGACTGGGAGCAGCTGGATCCAATCCCAGCCCCAGATTATATTTTTATATTAATTATATTCAAAGGTGTAAAGGATTGGACAGGTGGAATTGAACTTTAATGCAATTTGTCCCACAGGATTAATGATGGAATACCAGAGAATGGGGTTTCTATAAATACAGCTCTGATTGATTCTGATGATGATTAGATGGAAAGGATCTAAACCAGAGTTATTTACTCCACAGTTCAGGAGCCATAACAATTATTAGAATATAGTGCTCTAGGCAGCAATTTTGAAGTCAGCAGGGCCTTGCTGGAGTTCTTGGAGCCCATTGCAGGCAGAGCCTCCTGCTCCAGCAGGAACTGCCTTTCCTATGCCATGAGCAGGGCAGGTCCCGCTGCAGGAAAAGCCCCAGACCAGCCCCAGCACAGGGAAGGCCTCGGGCACAAGGGCAGAGTGCCGTGCTGGGAGCTGTGCCAGGGAGAGCCTGAGGCACCAAAGGCACCTTGGCAGCAGCAGCTGCTTGCAGGCCATGGCCAGAAGCCTCCCTTGGCAGCCTGGCCTGGTGGCCACCACTGCAGAGCTGCTGCCTCAGGGCTCATTCCTGGCTGGGCTCTGAAAAGCCACTTCTGCTCCAGGAGCCTGACTGGGAAGCCATTGGCCCCAGCACCTTGGGGACAAGATATTAATGACAAAACTCTTCATGCCAGCAGAGCCAAGGCAGGGGCAGAGGAAAGGGCAGAGCCAGGCCCAGGGGACAGGGCTGCCATGGTGATGGCTGTGAGGTCACTGCCCCTGCAGCAGCCTGGCTGCCCTCAGCAGACATTCTGGCCAGAAGCGTTGTGAGGGCACCCAGCACATCAGAGAACCCACAGAACAGGAATTCTGTCACTGGGGATGAGAGGGTTTCACTGGGTCAGGTTGCACAAAGCTCCTGATCTTGGAGCATTCCTGGGATGGGGAGTCCAATTCTATGGAATAACTGTTGCCATTTTGTGCCATTCTCATAATTGTAAAATATTTCCTCTTTCTAACAAATGTAAATCCATCCTCATTCAGTTTAAAATATTGACCCTTTTTCTGTCATGGCAAGATTTGGGAGAAAATAACTTTGACCACTATTTTTCCATTTTCACAGACCTTGGAGAGGACCCAAAAATCTCCCAAGATGGGGTTTGGAGGCCTCATCACAAAACCAGCAGGGGAGGCTGAGGGCTCTGGGGCTCAGTGGTGTGGAGACTGAGGACAGAACAGGAATAGCCTGGGAGGGATGGAAGGGTGGTTTCAGAGAGGCTGGAGCTTTTCTTCATAGTGGGAATGAGCCTGAAGAAGAAATAATGGCACCAAGGGCAGCTGGGGAGGCCCAGAGTGGACACCAGGAGAAAGGAATTTCCTGCCAGGGCAGGGCTGTGATGCAGCACGTCCCCAGAAGGAGCCTGGAGCAGCCCAAGGCTTTGTGTGGGCAGGCAGAGGCAGGCAGGAGGCAGAGCTGTCAGCAAAGGAAGGGCCCAGCCAGGTGGGGCAGCTGGGGATGCCGACAGCCTGCAGGGACAGAGGCAGGTTTGCTCAGCACCAGGGACACCGTGGGACTTGCCTGGGCTGCCACAGTGGCACAGGAATGGGGACACTTTCTCAGTCCTGTCCCTGACAGATTTAAACTTGGGAAACTTTAGTTTGGCCCTCATTTTGAGTCCATGAGAAGTTTTTGAGTGACACCTGAGGACTGAGTCTCAATGCAAAGAGCACCAAAGCCCCAGAGGGTCATTAAAGTCCTTGTGCTGTGTCTGTGCTGCTGAGCTGGGCTGGGCTCCTGGCCCAGAGGCAGCATCCTGGCAAGGGCAGCGCTGCAGAGAGACAGCTCTGGCCAGGAAAGCAGCTCCTGTGCACAGCCCAGCAGGGCTGGGGCACTGCCAGGGCCCCTCAGGGACACCAGCAGGGCACAGACAGAGCTCACAGGGGCTCAGCACTGGCAGGGGCTGTGGGATGTCCCAGAGGGGCTGTGTCACAGCAGCACCTCTGTGGCTGTGTCCTAGAGGCACAGAGCAGCTGTGATGTCAGCAGGGGCTGTGTGACAGCACAGAGTGGGCTGTGTGAGGTCACAGGTTGGGCTATGACATCACAGAGTTTGTTGTGTGAGGTCACTGAGCAGCAATGAGCATCAGAGAGGGGAGACTGTGACATCACAGAGCAGGCTGTGACATCATGGCAGCTGACTCTGACATCATAGAGAAGGATGTGAGGTCAGGGAGTGTGTTGTGACAATACAGGTGGTGTGTATGACATCACAGAGTGGTTTTTGTGACATCACTGAGGAGGTTGTGACATCACAGGCTGACTGTGACATCATAGAGTAGGGTCTGTGGCATCACAGAGATCCTGCCATCACAGAGGGTGGCTCTGTGACATCACAGGTGGGTTGTGACATCACTGGGTGGCTGTGTAACATCACAGAGCCAGCTGTGACATCACAGAACAGCTGTGTGACATCACAGGGTGAGTTTGTGACATCACAGTTGTGTGACATCTGTGACATCACAGGGCAGCTGACATGACATCACAGTGTGACATCACACAGGGCTCTGTGACATCACAGGAGCTGTGTGACATCACAGGGGCTGTGTGACATCACAGGGGGTGTGTGAGGTCACTGGGAGGTCACTCTGCCCCAGCCCCCTCACAGTTCCCCCCAGAGCAGTCCAACCCTGCTCGTGCACAGCGGGGTCCCCTGTCCCCCAGGTCCCCCCGCCCCCAGCCCCGCAGCCTCCCCAGAGGATGTTCCACGAGATCGACCCCAGAGCCTGACACAGGGACGGGGGCCGGGGCCCTGGGGGTGGGACAGGGGACAGGGACCCCCCCAGCAGTGTCCCCTGTGTCCCCAGGGCCAGAGCCTGGGCCAGGGCTCCTTCACCCTGGTACCAATGAGGCCTTGAGAGCGCTGAAAAATCCCCAGCAAGGGATCAGCAAAAACCAGATTGAATATTAAGGGACAGCAGCACAAAGTTCCTTGGCAAGAGTCACTCTGCTCCTGACTGGACACTTCAGGCACACCAAGGAAACAAAGCAACAACAAAACCAAACAAAATCCAGGCAATCAAACCAGAAATGAACTGAGAACTGTCCCTGCCTGTGTGTGTGTGACACAAGGACAGTGAGGGCAAGGATAAAAGAAATATGGCCTAAAAATTAACAGAGCTCAAATTTAAACAGGACTAACTTCCACCTTAGCCTTAACTGATACTTTCAACTTCACAATTTGGGAAAAATAACAGCATTTAACACTATTTAACCTAACTTAAAACCTATGGTTTAATGATTTAAGAGTGGAATAACACTTATCAATATTCATCTTTGCTTATAAATAACAGGAATATTTAATATAACAACTAGGCAAAAGAACAACTCTTCCGGCAGAATTTAACTTCCCTTAGATGCAGATGACTAAACCCACTTACAGGCCTGACTGACTCAGCTATCCAAGGCACTCAAACCCCTCAGAGAGCAGCATAGATGCCACATTTCCCCAGCACAGGCACTCCTGTGTGCACACAGACACCAAAGAGTCAGTGCAAGGCACCTGTGAGAAATTCTGAGGGCAGGAAATGCTCCCTGTGGATCCTTTGGCATCTCCTCAGCGGGTGAAGGGTTGAGCCTGGAGGAGTGGGGGATTGGCCCAGGCTCTGTCATTGTTGGGATCTAGGAGAGTGCAGCAAACGGGAGAGTTCCCGGCTGGGAGAGGCCCCACCAGAGGGAGTTGCTGGCCCAGGAGAGCTCCAAGGGCTCCTTTTGGAGCGCTGTTTGCAGGGCCCCAAGAGAGGGGCTTCAGTCCCAGCAATGGTTCATCCTGGCCGCACTTGGCACCAACAGCTTTCTTTGGCACTGTGAGAACAGGGATGTTGTGCCACTGAGGGAACAAAACCAGTTCCCAGGGCTGCTCCTACAGAAAGCAGGAGCTGGTTGGGCAGCAGCAGTGCCTGGAGCAGACAGTGTTTGTGATGAGCTGCAGAGGAGCTGAGCCCAGGGGCTGTTGGCCAAGGCTGAGGCCCAAGGAGCATTTCTCAGCTGGCAGGGCGGCCTGAGAAGGGGAGGGGGGAATGCAGCAACACAGGGCCCATGGAACCAAGGGACCATTGTGACACTGTGGGGCCCTGTGAGACCAAGGGACCATTGTGACACTGTGGGGCCCTGTGAGACCAAGGGACCATTGTGACACTGTGGGACCTTCTGAAATCATGGAGACCACTGTGACATTGCTGGGCCTCATGGAACCAAGGGGACTGTACTGAGGCTGTGTGGCTCCATGGAATGTAGGGATCATCATGCCACAGACAGACCCCATCATACCAAGAGTCCATTGTGATGCCTAGGGGCCTCATAGAACTGTGGATACCATTGTGACACTTTGGGGTGTCATTGGACCAAGGGGCCATTGTGACACTGCAAGACCTCATGGAGCCAAAGGTCCATTGTGACATTGCAAGGCCCCATAGAATCATGGAGAGACCATTAAGATACTTCACAGCTTCAGGGAACCAAGAGGCAGTGTGACACTGTGGGGCTCCATGGAACCAAGGAGATCATTGTGACATGGAAGGGACTCATGGAATCATGAAGACCCTTGTGAGCCTTCAGGGCCTCAGGAAACCAAGAGGATGTTCTGACATTGCAGGCCCATATGGAATCAGTGAGACCATTGTGACACAATGAGGTCCCATGGGACCAAGCAGAGCATTCTGACGTTTTATGGCAATTTGGAACCAAGGATTCATTGTGATACCACAGGGCCTCATGGAATCAAGGGCACCATAGTGACACTTGGGGGATCCACTGAACCAAGGGGAACATTGTGACATTGTGGGGCCTGTGGAACCACTGCAGAGCCCCATGGAACCAGGAGAACACAGAACAGCTCTGGCTTGTTTGGCATCCCGGGGGCCACCTGACTGGTCCAGCTGACTGTGGCATGTGGAGGGTCTCTTCTCATCTGCTACTGAAACACAGTGGCTCCATGCTTTCCTTCCTATGGAAAAGAACTGTCCTTCTCCTCCAGGCGCCAATGGCCAGAATTGGGAGTTCCACCTCCAACATTCCCTGTTGTGTCAGAGTTGAGGAGCTTCTTGGCTCAAAACATTTCATGTGTGGGGGAGGAAGGGGCAGGTCCAGCCTTGCCCTGCCCTGAAACCCCAGCCCTGCCCTGCCCTGGAACCCCAATCCTCCCAGAGCCTCTATCCCAACCCAGCAGTGTCTGCCAGTCCCTGGCACAGCACAGGCAATGCTCCACAGCCACCTCTGGAGCCCCCAGCCCAGCTCCTGAGGGACCAAATGAGCCCAAGCCCCATGTGGGGGATGGGCCCAGGAAGATCAAGGGGTATTGAAGGCTGACCACAAGGCAAGCACACATCTTGGCCCGACATCCTCTTGGAATTTCCATCTGAACACCACTGGGATACAGGAGTTGGTAGCTGTCTGTATGCCTCTCTAAATCATTCCTGCTTTCCTTGGAGAAGGAGCTGCCCAAGACACAGAGGGATGTTCATTTCTTGTCAGCCAACAAAGCCAAGGGAAGGCGCAGCTCCATCCAATGCAGAAGTCATTCCTCTGCTGGATATTAAATCCACTTTGCTCAGCAGACAGTCTCAGAGCAATGGACAACACCTTCTGTGCCCAGCACAGATCCCAAGATCCCCCAAACACTCCCTGCCCCGGTTCTGCCCAGATTTGCTCTTTGCACACATGAGTCACAGGCTGAAGTCAGGAGCTCCCTCCTTGCCCAGAGGGAGGAAAAGAGGGAAAGGGGATGAAGAGCTCTCCTATGCAGAGCCCAGGTCCAAGTGTGGCCCCTGCAATGGGAACCACAACTCATCAGGTTTGTATCCTTTGGGCTCAGGGACTGGTGACACTCAGAGGCACAGAAAGGTTTCTTGCCAACAAACACAAGTTGAACATTTGAACAGTTTAATAACCATTACAGCTGGTTATTAACATCACAGCAAGACATGCCTCAGCTCTCTGGGATGACCCAGCAGCATCTGACATGTCATTATTCCCCAGGGACTTCTGTACAGGAACAGCTTCAGACAAAGAAATAAGAAAAGGTAATTCTATGATAGATATAAACACAATTAAGATGTTGACTAATGTGATATTTATTTGAACATCAGAATGACTGGGAAACTCCCTGAAGATCAGAGCATGAAGCCAGCCAGTTGAGAGGCACTTGAATGACCAGAGAGCATCTGGAGGAGCAAATCTGAGAGAAATGGGAAGAATAAATATTCAGCCGATCTAGTAAAGAGATGTCCTTAGACATGGCCATTTAACCAGGAGAGCTGGAAACACCTGATGGAAAACAGAGATTAAATATTAGACTGAATATTGGTGAAACAAGTAGATGGGAAGATCAGTATTTCTTCTCCTGCCATCAGTAGCAGAATCCAGTAGATCCAGAATAAATCTGTTCCTAATGGGAAAACTTTGCCATTTCTTAAAAGTACTCAAATGACCCAGATAATAAAGATTTGCTTGTATATTATGCAACTAACAGGTATTAAAACCTGTGCCCCTTTCCAGGCAGACATCAGCTGTGTGCCCATGAACAGGCAGTGCCACTTGTGCCCTGAGGTGCCCAGCTGGGATTGGATCTCTCAGAGAGCACCTGAGGGAGAGCAGAGCACCTTGCAAGCTGCAGGTCCCTGACAGCCCTGCAGGGCTCCTGTCCCATCAACATCTGCTCTGCTCCAGTCTGAAACAGGGCCCAGCATGGTGCCGGGATCATCAGAGAGCTGAGGTGTGTGCTGGAATTCAATGGCCTCCCCATCCCGCAGCAGCCCTGCATTTCCCTCCTGCAGCCTTGGTCTCCAGCACAGCCATGGAGGCTATTTTGGGCTCTGACTGTTGCTGCAGCCCCAAGGGCAGCTGAGCTCTGCCTTTGGCACAGTCAGGCCTGGCCAGTGCAGGCCATGCTCAGCAATTGCTTGTGTGTGCCTGGCCTGCTGTCAGCCCCTGGCAGCGGCGTGGCCCCTTTGTGGCCCTGTGCTGGCCCAGCCATGGTGGCCCAGCCCCTGTGCAGGCCCAGCCCAGGCCAGGAGCATTTGGCTGGGAACGGCCCCTGTGCCGTGGTGCCCACAGCAGCCTTGGGGGCTCTGTGCCCCATGGCCTCCTGCTGGGCAGCCTCTGCCAGCTCCTGCAGAGCCCCTGGCACCTGTGGGGCTGCACAGACAGCCCTGCCCAGGCTCTGCCAGCCTCTGGGCCAGCAGAGAGGCCGGCCAGGGCTGGCCATGGCCGGGAACAGGCCCTGAGCCATTGCAGGAGGATGGAGCTGGGCCACAGCCAAACTCAGCCCAGGCTAAAGCTGGGCTCAGCCAAGGCTGCCAAGGGCTGGGCACAGAGGCTGGCGCTGACAAATGTCCTGGGCCCCTCCCTGCTCTGTCCATGCCACCAAGGGCACAGAGCAGCCTCCTCTCTGGGCCACTTGCCTGTTTGCAATGCCTTGCACAGGCGCTGGCCCTGCCCCACAAGGCCTGGCCTGAGTCCTGCCCCTGCACGCTCAGCCAGGCTGAGATGGACACTGATGGTTTCTGGGCCAGGCTCTCGGAGCCCAGCCCAGCTCCCTGCAAGCTCTGCCAGCTGCCCTGAGCTCTGGGCAGCACCAAGGGGCCTCCCAGCCCAGCCCAGCTGGCTCTGGCCCCACAGCTCTGCTCAGGCCAGGCTGCTCTGGGCACTGGCCCCACGGCCTCAGCCCCTGCCAAGGGCACAGCAGCAGCTGCAGCTGCCACAGGACTCAGCCCCAGCCATGGGGGAAGGTGCTTGGCCAAGGCCAAAGGAGGCTCCCATTGTGCCCTGCTCCCCTCTGCCTGAGGTGCTGAGAGCTCTGCAGCCCCTGCTGCCATCCCATCTGCCCAGGGCAGCACAAGAGCCCTGGCCTTGGGGCCCTCAAGAGCTGTTCCTGCTCCAGGCCCAGGGCCCATGCCAAAGCTGGGGCAGCCACAAAGCTGTGCCCATTTCTGTTCATGGCTGCTCTGATGGGGATGGATCCTCAGCCACTTGGAGGGTGATGATGAATTTTACTCCTCCAGAGGCCTCTTCTTTCTTGAGCCCTTCAGTTAAGGAATTCAATGAAAAAGGCTCATGAACATTTGTGCAAAACACCTGAGCAAGAAAAGCTGAGGGGAATAATTGAAATTTTCAATTCTTCTGTTGTAAATTAGTCACATTTCAGAAGTGTATTCAAAGTGAATATACTATATTGGAAACAATGCAGAGAGAATTGTTTTGTCCTGTTTTCTTTTCCTGTTTATAGATTGATATCAGCAATCCCCAGTTGATATTGACCCCCAGCACCTCCTCATGCAGTTTGAACAGATATGAAACTCAAGACCCTATATGGCTGACAATCAATCACACTTTGTCCCCACCCCACCATTTCCCTCATCCAAACCCTGGCCCTCAGGGCTGCTGAGGAATGGAGTCACATCCAGGGGTGTCCTCAGGGCTCAGGACTGGGGCCAGGTCAGTTCAATCTCTTTATTGCTGATCTGGACGAGGCCACTGAGGGCACCCTCAGTCAGTTCCCAGGTGAGCCCAAGCTGGGTGGGAGTGTGGCTGTGCTGGGGGGCAGGAAGCTCTGCAGAGGGATCTGGACGGGCTGGAGCCATGGGCCCAGGACAATTGGATGAGGTTCACCAAGGCCAAGGGCCAGGTCCTGCTCTGGGCTCACAACCACCCCAAATCCCTGTCTGTGCCCTGCCCCTGATCCCCACAGCCTGTCCTGTTTCCTTCATCCCTCCTTTGCCAGGCACTTTCTGGGACAAGGCAGCTCTGCTCTGACTATGGAGGGAGGTCCAAGTGCAGCCACTGGAGTGGGAACCACAACTCATCAGGTTTGTGTTCTTCTGGGGGACCAGGAACTGGTGAGACTCAGAGGCACAGAAAGTTTCTCTTCATGGCCAACAGACCACAGATGAACAGGATACAATTTAGTAACAATCACACAATTAAAAACTCTTCCCTGAGCTATGTGCAACATCCCAGCAGCATCTGAGTCCACCACACACAAGGGATTTCCATACTAGAATTCATTTCAGACAAACATGGTTCTGTGATAGATCTAAACACAATTAAGTTCTTTTATCAGGATGCTCGTCTTGGAGTGGGGGCAAAACAGCTCAGAACAATTCCTGATTTGCAAAGTTGTCAGTGGTGGGTGGAGAAGGGAGGTCAGGCTGCTCTTGGTGTTGAGGAAATGCTGAAACCAGCCTGACTCATTTCATCTCCTCCTGTCCTGGCTGATCTCCCCTCTTTCCCCTCCCACCCATTGGCTTTTGTCTCCCACCAGGTCCCCCCGGTGAAAAGCCTGGCTCTGTGTTCTCCATCCCCTCCTGGCTGGCACTGCCAGGCTGGGATGAGGAGCCCCTCAGCCTTCCCTGCTCCGGGCTGGACAAGCCCAGCTCCCTCAGCCTCTGCTCACAGCCCAAGGGCTCCAGCCCCACCTTGGAGGCCCTTCCCAGACCCTGCTCCAGCTGCCAGACATCTTTCCTACCCTGAGAACCCAAACCAGGCCACAGTGACCTGGATAATCCATGTCCTTGATGTCTGGGTCACACAGCCCTGGCCCCTTGTCCCCATGTCAGGCTCTGGGGTGGATCCTGTGGAACATCCTTTGGTGGAGGCTGTGGCTCCAGGTGGGCCGGGGGGATCCCGGGGGACAGGGACCCCTCTGGGCATGAACAGCCTTGGACTTGTTGGGAGAAACTGTGAGGGGGAGCTGGGGCAGAGTGACCAACCCAGTGACCTGACACAGCCCTGCTGGGATGTCACACAGCCCCTCTGGGATATCACAGCCTGCTCTGTGATGTCACTGTGGAGTCTAACAGATGGCTGATGTCACAGCCAAATCTGTGATGTCATAGTCTGCTTTTGTGATGTCAGATGATGTCATATTCTCTATGATGTCACATAACCTGTGGTCTGTGATGTCACAGCCACACTCTTTGACCTCATGTTATCAGATGATAAATTGTCTCACCAGGTGAGCTGACACCTGGAGCTTGTTCTCCAAAACCCCAGGCCTGTGGAAACCACACAATGCCCATTGTGTGAGAAGGGAACTGGAAGTTCAGCAGCCTCAGTGTCCTGCCAGCTCAGCCAGGCCCACTGGAACATTGGGGTCCATGACCACCAGGGACCACCAGAGAGACCCCAGGACAGAAGAACACATGGGCAAAGGGAGGGGAATATGTTAATGATTTTTGGGGAAATGATTATCATATGTGTGTTTTTAGTCCAGGACAATCAATGAATATGTGAAAAAATACAGAAAATAAACAGAAACTTTCCTGTGCTCAGTATGCATGGCTTGGGGGGAGCTATCCCCGTGCATCCATCCTGAATAAAGAATGCTGCTCTGAATGCTACATTGGGGTTAAGGAGTTTTCTGTTTTACTGAATTTTTGGTGACACTCCCACTGCCAAGGAAAGCTCTGTCTGCTGCTGGTCACAAACAGAGAAGGGCTGGTGGCAGATGTGGGGCTCGGAGGCTGCCTGGGGCACAGTGACCATGAAATAATCAAGTGTTCAATGTTCTGTGAAAGAAGGAGGGGCAGCAAAAAAACTTCTACACTGGAATTAGGAAGGGCAGACTTTGGCCTATTTAGGATGCAGATTTGGGGAGTACCAAATCAGGTACTGATTTATTGTAAGGGAAACAGCCCTTGAAAAACAAAGGGGTCCAGGAAGGATGGACACATTTCAAAAAAGAATTCTTAAGGGCAGCCTGTCCCAGTGTGACAGAAGATGAGCTGGTGAGGAAAATGACTGGCCTGGATGCCCGTTCAGGTTTTTGTGGGAACTCAGGGAAAAAAGGACCAGAAACTCAGGAAGTGTTTAAGGATGTCCTTAGGTTATACATAAAGAAAAGTTGAGAGGTGAAAGCTCAATTAGAACTTTACCTGGGAGCTTCTGTAAAAAAAAAAAAAATTAGAAACAATTTATAGCAAAACGAGGGAGAAGGAGAACCTCTACTCTTTACTGGATGTAGTGGAGAATATAGTAACTAAAGAAAACTAAAAGCTAAGCTACTTACCATCTTTTTATCTCAA
>JALJVW010002995.1:2500-54252 GCA_024865655.1 Emberiza elegans
CACCCAAAAGCAATTTCACTTTCCAGTGTAACCCGCTAGGGGAGGGGCCTAGTTTATTAACAGGAAATTAAACAGATACAATCAATCTAGCTTTACTAACAAACATATGTACAATGTCAACGGAGGCGAAGAGTAGTTTGGATTCTAGGGCCCGTGCGATTCTCTCTAGCCTTGTTTTAGAGAGACCGAGGGCGGTCAGCAACTCAGTATTCTCGCCAAACCATTTACCACGGGCTCCCATGGGGAAGCCAACATACTCAATGTCCACAGCATTAGTTAGTTCTTGTATTTGTGAATGAAGGCGCTGATATTTTTTGGCCTTCTCCGAGGCGGCTTCACTCAATGAGACATCAGAATGCTCGTCCCGCACCATCACATCAACCACAACTGCCTTAGCACCCTTGACAAAGATCAAATCTGGTTTGAATAGTTCATTTACATCATCCCTCAGGTGTGGCTCCTGATATACTGTCCAACATTCCCTCTTAGCTTCCTCACTGAAGCTTTCACAGATTGCATTATGACTCTTAATTCTGGCTTCCTGAGTAATTGCACAATTTCTGACAATGTGGGCTACGGTCTCGTATCTAGCTCCACAATGTCTACATGATCAAACCACATCCTCTTGTCTACCCCTAACCAGGAATTCTCTTGTTCGGGTAGACATTCGCTCTAAGTTGTAGGGCCGTGATGAATTTACGGTGAGGTATGCCCTTAAACCGCCTTATCAAGGCGTTACTGATGTCATAGTTCTCAAAATTCTGGATCCCATGGCCCTGGGCAACCAGATGAATCCATTATTGGAATTCCACTTCCCGCCAGTTACAAGGTTTTGGATAGTGGATTTTGGGGATGGGTGCCTCCCATTCCGGCTGGGCTTCACCATTGCCTCCCATCTCAACCAACGGTAAGGGCTCCCAGATTGATGGGATGGACTCTTTTCTCCCCCCTGTTTTCAACCATAATTTTTTTAATAACCATTCCAGATGTTCCTCTTTCAAATAACTCACAAGAGCCTTGTCCAAAGACTGCGCTAATCTATGAAGTCTTCACACTTGAATGCTTGGAATAAGTGCCACCAACTTAATGAGACCTAAACCACCATCCTTAAAGCTCGAGCACAAGACCGCATCACATGTACTTGGAAGAAGATGAAGCCACTCCTTAACCGCCTTCTGAATTAATTGGTCAAGAGATTCGAGTAGGCCCACGTTCACCTTGGTATGGTCAGCCAGATATATCAGTCTCTGGATGGTATAAGTTCTGAGTATATCAACCTTCTGAAGAGGTTTGAGGGGTGAAAAGCCAATCCAATGGAGCCAATCCATTAGCTTCTCTGATAGTCCAGAATATGCAAAGCCAGTCCAAGGGTCAACCCATGTGCCAGGATATTTTTCTGTGCTCCCTGGGTTGATCATGTTAAGGGGGGGATCCATTTATCATCCATGCGGGACAATCATTGATGGTATATGAGTCCCTTGTAGGCTTGATGTAAAAGCCATGACACTTTCCCCCCTGGGTACAGAGGCCAGTAAGTTTACAAAAGGCCTCAAAAATTCCGATGTTACAACACATGCTGTCCCAAGAGTCACTCAGCAGCACCAGGTCATCTGCAAATGCCATAGTCGTTACTTTCCAATCACCGTGATGGAATCCTTGACCTTCACTCTCAAGTTTACATAGAAGGGGGTCCATCGCCAAATTAAACAGCAGAGGTGACATAGGGTTGCCTTGCTTGACACCCGAGCGAATGTGTATGGGGTCTGTCCTTTCTCTTTCCATGTAAATGTATGTTTTAATATCACGATACATTTCCCTAACCAGCTGTACCATGTGGGGATCCATCCCTCTCTGGACCAGACCCTCAAGTACATGCTGATGGCAAACGGTGTCAAAGGCCTTAGCAATGTCCACGAACACAACCCCCAAATGTTTATGTTCTCGCTTAGCTGTTTTCACCACAAGTTGTAATAACTTGAGGTTTTTGGCACAACCTGATGTGCAAATAAAACCCTGTTGCTGGGGGTTAATGGGACACCCTTTGGACAGCCTCGCCGTAGCAATTCTGAAAAACAGCCTAATCACCACTGAACCAATAGTGGTTGGCCTCCAGTTATTGATATCACCAAGCTTCTCTACATCCGAAGACTTGGGTATCAAGACTGTCCTGCAGTCCCGCAGCACATCTGGGATAGTACCGGTAGTAAGCCAGAGGTTGAAGATCTCAGTCAACCGGGAAACCTTAGGGTCTTTTTTAACAAGTTGACCCAAAGTAATCCCATCTGGCCTGGGAGCGGAGGTTTTACACATCTCACTCGCGTTTTTATCCATCTCTTTTTCAGTAATCAAGGCCTCGAACATGGTATTATCCACCTCCTTATATGGAGGCAAGTTCTGTGGGCCACCAAACACACCAGCCGTTTCCCATCTTCTTTTAAAATGATCGTGGACAACACCAGATAGTAATCGGCACTGAAAGGCTTCTGTGCTGTCCAAGATGATACACGTGAGGTGCCTTCTATGTAACTTGTACAACAGCTGGAACCTCAAAAATTTTCCCCTTTTAATAGCTCTCTTACGCATCCAGTTTGCTGGAGTTTTGGATGTTTTTGGCTATGTTATATCTGCGTCTTTCGACCCTTGGTAGATTTAGTTTGGCTAGGCAAACCCAGAATACCGAGAAACTCATTATAAACATCGTTCACCACCTGACCCAGATCTTGCCCATCAAGAACTTTCTCAAAGGCCTCCCGATATATGGTGAATTTGCCCGCCGATAATCCCGCTTTGATAACCTCGCAGTATTGGAGCTTTAACTGTCCCTCCTTTGGCAACTTAGCAGACCGGGGAGATGTTCGGTCCCAGTGGCACCCTCTAGTCCTGCATGACCTTTCGCGGAGGGACCTCTCACTAGAAGGCGTCTTTTATCACTTATCTGCTTTGCTGTTTTAGATGGAATATGCTCTGCTATAAGTTGGTTAATATTTCTTTTACTGGCAAACTTTTCCACCAATTGTACCAGGAGAGCCTCCTCCTCATCAGCCCATACCCGTTTGGGCTGATGACTCTTTGGGATGGGAGGCAACAATCCATTCCACATTTCTCACAAGGGGATGTCTTATCCTCTTGTGTTGGCCCAGGCCAATCTTGGTGGCGAACTCACGCTGGCAAACCTCACAGACCCACTCCCCAGTGGGAGCCACACTCACCACCCCTTTGCAGCACGGGACGTGACAGGAGATACTGTGGTAATTCAGATTTTCCTTACCACACCTTGAACACCTGAAAATTATCTTTCTTTGCCCTTGCACCCTTTTAAGGTGGTCAATCAGCCTCCACATCCTAGTAAACTGAGTCTCACAACAAGGACAAGATGGTTTTTTGTCTGGGATGGACACAACAGGTGTTCTGGCTGTTACACCATCACCATCAGACCTGAGAAGAGCCTCAGGTGTTTTGGGCTCTTCTACACCTCCCACTGCACCCTCAGCCTCATCCTGGGCTGGCTCCATAGGGGAGGTCTCATAAGACTCAGGGAGTTGTGCCAAACCCTCCCAAACATCCACATGTTGTACTCCACCTTCTTTAACAACTCTGGAGTTAACAAACTCCAAACATACAAGATCAAATCCCTCTTCCCTGGGCACAGAGGGTATGGATGGAACTTTGGCATCAGTGACCCTTAGATCTAACGGGTCGGTCTGAGTGGCGGTTCAGATGTACCGCAAAGCCAGTAATTGTACCATATTGTCAGTCCGGTAGGCAAATAGATAGACAAGTCCAAGTGAGGGTAGAAACAGTTGGTAGCCGGCCCTCTCCCAAACTACCAACTGTGTCCAACAACAGCCCGAGGGGGAAGAGATGCCCCCCGCCATGGTGCCGCTGACGATGGGGGAGGACGGCACAGCGGCGGTCCTCTCCCTCAGCCCCGGGATTCAGCGAGACCTGCTGCCCGGGGGCTGTAACACCCACCGCCGCTCGCGTGGCACCAGGCCACCTGCCCGCCGGAGGCCTTCCCAGCGAACCAGAGCTGGTTGCGGCGCACCACTGCGGAGGAAATGCTCCCAGCCAGGGCTGGCTGCTGTCCGGGTGGTGGTCCCCACACCGGCCCACCCCACCCCGGCCCGCCCCCGCGGACGGGGTTCGCCCGGGGGATGGAGGGGAGGCGGAGGCGAGGATCCGCCGAACCCATGCCAGCCGACCGCAACTCACCGGGTTGAATCCTCTGGGCGGACTGCACGGGCCCCACCCATTTACCTCTTAACAGTTTCACGCCCTCTTGAACTCTCTCTTCAAAGTTTTTTTCAACTTTCCCTTATGGTACTTGTTGGCTATCGGTCTCGTGCCAGCATTTAGCCTGAGATGGAGTTTACCACCCGCTTTGGGCTGCATTCCCAAGCAACCCAACTCTGAGAAGCCCCGGGCCTGGTGTGCTGGAGGGCCGCTACCGGCCTCACACCATCCGCGGGCTGCGGCCTCGATCACAAGGACTTGGGTCCCCCGAGAGCGCCGCTGGGGAGGGGGGCTTCTGTACGCCATACATCCTGCGCACCACCGCGGGGCGGGGACTTGGTGCTGAGCTTTTCCCTCTTCCCTAGCCGTTACTGAGGGAATCCTCGTTAGTTTCTTTTCCTCCACCAACTAATATGCTTAAATTCAGCAGGTTGCCATGACTGATCTGAGGTCGTAAGGTCAAAGCTTGGCCGCGCTGCCCGGCCCATGCTGCTCCTGAAGAAGCAGCATGCCAACAGGCTGACAGACAGCCAGCTTCTCCCACCTACTACCCTCACCTCCCTGCTGCCTGGCATTCATGCGCCAGGGGAAAAGAAAACCAGAGGGAGAGACGCAGAGATGGAGAGCCCCATCCTGGAGACAAGAACCAAAAAGGGAGTGTGGCAGAGATGACCCTGAAGGGGGACTGGCCAGGCGGCGGCACGTGATGGCCTCGGTGGAGAGAGAGTGAGAAAAGCCATGGTGATATTTGAGCCCCAAGACCACGAGGGGGGGGTGGGTAGCGGAAGGTGGAGGGGTCAACCCCATCCCCGGTGCTCTTGCCTCTCACGCGCGCAGCATCACAGCATGGTACCCTCGCAGTACCCACCCACAGACAGCTGCCCGCGCAGGGGGGAGGCCAGGGACAGGGGCCGCGCCTCGCCTCCCTCTCGCCCTCTCTCTCTCGGGCCTTGGCAGCACTTTTGATGCCGTCTCTCGCTCTCCTCAGCCGCCACCACCTCACAACGGCACAGCCCCGGCAAGGACGAGCTCCGCCCCAGCGGCTTGCTCTGGGAGCGGGGAGCTACGGAGCACTCCCCGAGTCTGCATTTAGGGGGATGAAGGCCCTGCGCAGCAACAATGATGATGACATCTGTGCCGATGATGACGCCTGCTAGGTCACAGGGAAAAAATTGAGGCAGCTGAGGAAAACGCTTCCCTCACTGAACCCCTAACCGCCTTCCCTCCGGTCACTGGAGGGCCACCATCGCCGCTGCCGCTGACTGTGGTCAACTGGCCTGCGAGACGACCCCAGCCGCGCCGCTGGGGTGGCCCCCAGACAGCAATTGATTGTCAAGCAACGCTCAGATAGGCGTAACCCTGGGAGGGACCGGGGCCGCAAGTGCATTCGAAGTTTCGATGATCAATGTGTCCTGCAATTCACATTAATTCTCGCAGCTAGCTGCGTTCTTCATCAACGCACAAGCCGAGTGATCCACCGCTAAGAGTTGTCTGGCTTTCGGCACTGACCCTGTACGCATGGAGGAGCCGGGACCGCTCACATGAAGTGGCCCCTTTCTCTTGCACCAAGGATGCGCGGGAGCATGCCTGGCTTTGACCATCCTTACTTGATAGTCAGGATTGCAGACATAGGAGATCCAGCCACACTGAACTGGAATTCTTCCTCAAACCTCCGCACTACAGTGGCACTGAAGGAGATCTGGACAGTCTGGGTCCCACCTGATGCAACGATGCCCAGCTCGGGTGCAAACTTGAAGCAAAGGCCCATGTTTGCAGTTGAAGGGCTATAGGTGAAGGGAGCATCAAGAGCTCCTAGGTTCATCAGTTCTACCTGCAGCAGAAAGAAAGCAAAATGCAAATACATGTGGAACCTTCCCTTCTTGTGAGTTATTGTCTAATGATGCAATTAATACCCAGAAATAGCAGATGATGCTCTGAATGGCAAAAATATACAACAGGACAAGTTCTGCCTTTGGGTTTTCATACAAAGCAGTGGTAACTCCACAGAACTGCAGTCCACAACCCTGGGGTTATCCCATGGACACAGAGCAGTGCACCTCTGCTCAGCATCACCAAGCTCATTGAGAGCTGGCCCTGAGAGCAGCATGGGCTGATTGCAGCTGCGTAGTGAATCACCCCAGAGCTGCTGCTGCCCCAGTGAGCACAGCTCCAACAGCACCATCTGCTCATTCACCTTTTCCCATGTCATGAAAACAATACATTGATTATGAGGCATCAGCATCAAAATGTATAGACAGCATCATCTTTTGGTAAGAAAACTCAGCATGTCTTTCCCTCCCACAGCCAAGCTTTTGGAAGTGTCTGGCATGATGTAGTGCCTCATTTTCTACCTCTTTCAGCTGCTCTCTCTGGGTTTTTTTGCCAACTTGACACTATTGGGGAGGAGGCAAATAGGTAGAAAAATCCTTTGCTTTATTCCCAGGAACACTTTTCTCTTTCTAGAGCCAGAGATGCACCGAGGCTGAAGTGTGGTGAGGGAATGGTCAGCAAGGGAAAGAACTCCCAAGCCCTTTGCAAGGGCCAGCACTGAGCCAGGACGCTGAATGGCTTTCCTGTGACTTCCAGCAATAAGTAGGAGACACTTGACTGGAAGCTGTCTGCAGTGGACTGAAGCTCAAAGGCAGCCAGTTTGTTCCAGCTGCTTCTGAACAGCCCAGTCCAAAGGTGCCTTGTGTCTGGCACTGCCACAAAAGCCTCTGAACATCCCTTTTTGACCCAGTCTTGGTTTCATATGCCAAGGGGTTGTTTTGCAGGAAGCCTCCCAGCTGATTCCCAAAGAAAGGACTGTGGCTTCATGAACAACAGACACACCTTTCAGACCCCCCAGATTTCACCAGTACATCAAATATTCCCTGCTCACAACTGCCCAGGTTGGCAGGAATTCCACAGCTTCACCAGGCTTGCTCCTGCCTCAGGAGCCATCAGGATCCATCCCAAGCCCTGCTGCTCACCTCATAAACGTGGGCGGTGTCGACAGAAATGTTCCCAAGGTTCAGTGTATGACAGCTGAATTCAACCAAGGGTCCTTGGCCTTCCCCTGAGAGGCGCAGGGGCAGCCTGCTCTCACAGCCTGGGGAGAGATGTCCATTGCAGTACAATCATTCCCTCTGTTATACTGTATTTTCCAGGCTGCCTCAGTGCTGGTCCCTGACTCTGAGCTGGATGCAAGCAGCTCCTGATGCTGCAGGAGAAGATATGGACCCTTCTCTTCCCGCAGCCTTGGGGCTGACTTGCAATTTCTAACCCATTCCTTGGGCTGGTTTCCAAATCCAGCCACCAGTCTACTGAGTTTAAAACATCTCTGCTGCCCTGTAGTGACAGGCCAAGGAGTTACAGGTATAAATTGAAAGAAAGGAAATTTAGGTTAGGTATTAGGAAGAAATTTTTTACTGTGAGAGTGGTGAGACACTGGAGCAGTTTCCCCAGGGGCATTGTGGAGGTTCCAGCTCTGAAAGTGTTCCAAGCCAAGCTGGATGGAGCTTGCAACTACCTGATCTAGTGGGAGGTGCCCTTGCCCAGAGACCTTTAAGGTCCATTCCATCCTTAACATACTCTGATTCTATGGTTTCCTTCCCATGCACTTAAAGGAGCTTTGAAATCCATTCAGTGCAGGCACAAAGCTCATCAAGAGTTTGGCACTTGCCAAACTACCTGGCCCAGTAGCACAGGACTTTGTTGCCAAAGTCCCCAACTCCTGACACTCAGTATTGTGTTCTGTTTCCACAGACAGAGCTGCAAGGGCTCAATTCCACACAGGGAGAGAAGCAGGTGCTGGCCAAGGGGGCTCCTTCTACCAACAGCCTGGGCTCAGTGGGGCTCAGCCACCTCTGCTCTGCTGGTGTCTGGGAACTGGGAGGTGATCCAGGCTCAGGGAGCACATTTCCAACTCAGCTCCTGTTGCCTGATGATGGATCCATGTCAAATGGACCCATCCTGGAGGCCAGTGGCCTGGAGGGGTTTAGTGCTTGTTCACTAAAGCTGTTCTGCTCTGGAGCTCTCTGGCCTTTGAGGAAATGCTGGCAAAGCCATGGCATGAAAACCTCTCCCTGCACTGCCTGGCTTGTTCTGGGATCAGTCAGCCAGACACAGCATTCTGAGCCCTGGCCTTGCACAGGAGACTCCCTGGAAGCTGCAGGGCCAGGGGGGATGTGCCAGCCTGCCCTGCTGAGCAGGGACTCTTCCCAGCAGTTCCATGGGAGCCCAGCAGGCTCAGGCTTCCCCTATGGCTTCACTGAGAGGGAGAGAAGCAGGGCAAAGGAGCTGTACCTGAGATGCTGCAGTAAGCCAGACTGTGATACTCCAGTGCTTCCAGGGGCTTGAAGGTCACTTTGATTTTGGCCAAACAATTCAGCCCAATTTCTCCCTCCTGTAACAGAAAGACAGAGCAAAACACTTCTCTTCAAACTCCACATTTCTTGTTTTCAACCACAGTCCTGTAAGCCTTTGTTTAGAGCCTCAGTGATGAGTGAACAACACAAAGAGCCCAAGGAAACACTCCAAACCCAGCTCAACACAGCTCTCAATGCGCAGCTGATCAGCTCCCACTCTCCACAATATTCCTACTGCTCTGACAAAGGCTCTTGGTCACATCATGCTGCTGGCAGCTACAGTGGGATGCAACTGCCACTGTGCACTGGTGGCTCTTCACAAGAAGAGAACATGATCCCTGTCCTAGGTTGACTATATGATGTTTTTATCCCCAGTCATCTTGTTCTGTTTATGCTGAATAATAAGTGTTGCACCTTTAAGACTTGTTGCAGCTTTACTCCAAGAGAGGAAGTCCTTGCAGTTTGTTTTCAGACACTGCACTCACTCCTCCACATGCCTGCTCCTGGACTGCATTGTCTGTGCATGGACAGACAGCGGGACAGAGCTCTCCTTTGCTTTTAGTTAGTTTTAGCTTGCTGAGGCAAGGAAGTTCCCTGGACTGTGGGGTTTTTTTTCCTTTTCTTTGGACCTGTTTAAACCTGCTCTGGACTGAACACCAGAAGGGCACCGGCAGCTGCACCTGTGGCCACCAGGCCGGGCCTGGGCCGTGGCATTTCCAGCACCGGAGGGACTGATCAGAGACTGAGTGAGCTGAGCTGCAACCCGGGGAGGGACTTTCTCAGTTTGTCATCTCTTTTGGAGCAGCTAGGGGTTTTATTGATTAATATTGTTTAGGGTTTATTGTTTAATAAACAGTTTTCTTCCACTTCAAGGAGGTCATTTCTCCAGGACCGGTTGGGGGGAGGGGCCGATTGAATCTGCTTTCCTAGAGGAGCCCCTTTGGGGGTTCTCTCCCAAATTTGCCCTCAACCAGAACCTTGGAAATAAAAATATTAGTTTAACCTGTTTTGAAAGAAAGCAGAGGCTGGCATTATTCTAGGGTTTACTCCAAGATGAGAAGGGATGTTGCACTGTGCAGACACGAGGCATTCATGGTCTCTCACAATGCCAGTACTCAGAATCAGGGCTCTGGCTGATGGGAGGTCATGATGGTTTGCTTGCACAAACAGAAAAGGAAAAGGTTTTCTGTCCCTGTGTGCAGGAGAATTTAAAAGGCCCATTTAAACCTTCCACCCTTGTGTCCAGGCTCACAGAGGACACTGGAAGGGACACTCAGAAATAGTGCAAGGCGTGCTTACAGGAGGGGATTGGCTTTTCTATCATTAGCCTTGGGCTGAATTTGGCCTCATTTTACCAGCAAACCATTGCAAGCTTCAGGTCAGAATGTGGCCTGGCAGTGCTCCAACACCCTCTGCTGAGACCCACGTGTTGGGGGAGCCCCTACCTACAAGAACTGCTCCCTGTGACATTGCAAGGACACGCATGGAGTGCCCTTGAGCTCGGGCCCTGGCAGCAGAGCTGGGCTTTGTCAGGCTCCCAGCCCTGCCTTGAGCCTCCAGGGCAGAAATGCTTTTAGCATTTGGCATTTTTAGGCGAGCTCTGCAGGTGCACCAGAAACTCAATGTCCTCCCTCCCAGCACATCCAGCCAGCTGAGGATCTGCCCAGTGACTGCATCCAGGGGTAGAGTGGGTGGGAGGAGGAAGAGGGGAGGAGGATGAGGAGGAAGAAGAGGAGGAAAATGAGGTTCTCACCTATCACTTACCATTGGCTCAATGAAAAAAATGTCATCGGAGAACAGCATGGGGTCTTGGTGCAACTTTGCCATCTCCCCCGGGAGCCTCAGGAGGGCAGCGCGATCTCTCTAGAGCCCTTCTCCTTCCCCGTTTCTTTCTCCTCCATTAAGTTTTCCAGCCACAGCTCTCTCCACGGCCACAGGAATCGACACTGCCTGCAGCCACAGGAGAGACAAAGCCAGCAGACCGTTTAATAAGCCACATATTTGCAGAGAGAAGTGTGAGTGCAGGGGAGTAAAGCACCTGGGGAGGAGCAGCAGTGTGATAGGTGAGTAATCCGATGATTTATCGAAAAGCAGGGCACCCCAACGCAGGGAATGATTGGCATCTGACTCCATTGATTCACAATGCTGAACAGTTGCTTTATTAAACTACATTATATTACATTGTACTACACTATATTAAAGATGCATACTATGCTACAAAGAATACTAAAGAATACTAAAGAAAACTTGTGACTGTCTCCAGACAGCCAGGACACACCTTTTTCCAATTGGCCAAGGAAACAAAACAATACTCAGCAGAATCCAACTGACAAATCACTTCAGGTAAACAATCTTCCTAACACATTCCAGATGTGCAAAAACAACAGAAGCAGCAAGTAGAGATAAGAATTGTTTTCTTTCTTCTCTCTGTGCTTCTCCAGGAAAAAACCCCTCAGAGACAGAATAATGTGTTTCTGTTCAGAGAATGTGAATGCCACAATGATTGACTCTCACAATTAACAGACAAATATCATGTATAGAGGTTAAGAAAAAAATTTTTTACCCCGAGTTGTTATCAAGGGACAGCCGGGGTTGGGATATTTGGGAGGGTCGGCTTGTCACTGCGGTGACATCTGAGCTCCAATCAAGATTTGAGGAAGCAAACTCCACAACTGGACAGTGAAGAAGGAGTCAATGGACAGAATTTTGGCAGGGGCTAAAGGGTTAAAAGGCAGAACCTCCATTGTGTGGGTGAGCACATGGTGGGGAAAATCCTTTGCTCCCGGCACCATAACATTTTCTCTATTCAGTCTTCTGTTGTATTTTTGATAAGGTTTAATAAACCTTTCTACACTTATGAGAAGGGAGTGACTACTTCCCACAAGCAGCAGCTCCCCAGCAAGGGCTGACCCCAAGCCATGGGGATCCCAGTTGGATCAGAGGATAACTTGTTGTTCACTGGCCCAGCAGGGAGTTTTACTCCACACCTGCAAGGCTCAGGAGAGGTTTCCAAAGCCAGCGTCCCTCAAGAGAACCTCCTGGCTCAAAGCCTCTGCCAAAACCGAGGGAGAACCCACCAGCCACTTCAAGAGGCTTTTCCTACCACTGAGTTGCTGGGGGAGGCAGATAAAGGTCATGGAGCAGGACTTCCCTGGGAAGGGGAGACGAAGCTGGGTCTCAGCTATGTGCTACCAGCACTGTGGAAAATGCATATTATATGATTGGCTTTTCGCAAATATGAAAATAAAACATTGGTCTGTTCTGTTTCAGTCTCTATGCAATATTGCATAGGGAAATGTAAGATAACAGCAATTAGAAATCAATCAGATAATACACATAACCAATACCACATCTGAAATCATACAATTATCAATCACTACAACACCAAACTGTCATCCCAGAGTCTGCGACAGCTGATGAACCTTAAAACAACAGAGAACTGGGGAACTCATGTCCAGGTTCATGTTTCTCCAAACTCCCTTTGAAAACAGGCTCAGCTATCATATATGGTCAAATTGCCAAGCCAAAAGGACTTGAATACTTTTTGATGCAGAAAACATCTGGGCTGATTGTCAATCATTCCATTCAAGTAGAGCTAGAACTTGGCCACAGTTCGAACTCTAATTGATGGATATCACTTAATACATTTTAAAACAAGACTCTTGAAAACAGCAATTATGAATAGGAAACCTTAGGATCAAAGATCAATCAAACCATTAAATAATTGAGCCCCTCCAAAACTTCTGTAGGATAGAAATTCTTCAAACACAGCAAACCTCTTGAATTCTCCACTGAAGTACTCTATAATAACTGAAGAAATAATAACTGAAGAAAACCACAAAACTGGCAATCTGAATTTAAAAGAAACCCAAAAAACAGGAGTAGTTAAGAAACAAAAAGACACGATTCTGAAGAGACACGTGTCTTGTAGATGATCACACAAAGTGAAACACAGGAAATCTGGCTGTAAATATTACAACAATACCTTGATAATAATTCTTATCATAAATTCTGAGAACTCTCATTATATAATCAACTTATCAACAGGAAGTGTCTGAAGGCGTTATGACAACCTGTTTAAATTATTCATAGAGCATTAATAACAATCCTTATTTATCAGTATCACCTATAAAATCCAAAAATAACAAAGGTTACAAACTCAATACCAACAAAACTCTGAACCATTGGAGAATCAGCTGATGACCCCACAGATAGGATCTGATTGATATTTCTCAAATGCTCTGTCTTCAGAGACATTTCAGGTAATTGAATCGTTACTAATACTTCTATCTTTATATGGTAGTTTCCCTCCCTGAGAGGCATTTTTCACCATAGAAATTTCCATCTACATCGTATTTGGAATAAGATTGATTTGCAGTGGTTTCCCCTTTTTTCTGTATCTTGGGCAAAAGCCTGGTGCTTTCTCACTTTACTCTGAGTTTGGACAGCTTTTTTACACGTCCATCTTTTCCATCTGAAGCCTGATCATCTGGTAAATGCTGTTTCTGTCACTTCTGTTGGACCGGACTGTTGAGGAGTTCGGTGTGCCTCACACAACATGTGCTGCACCCGGCAAAAATCTCCAGCTTGAGATTTTGATGGAGGCTGAAACTGTGTGCCGGCTGCTGGGGCTGGCTTCGTGCCCGCTGCCCTGGGACCGGAGAAGGGCCGGTACCCCGGGCACCCTCTGCACCCTGACCCTGCCCGGTCGCTGCCGGTGCCCGCATGGGAGTGTGGATTCCCGCTATGACCGCGCCTCCCGGGGCAGGCGCTTCTCTCGGGGCAGGCGCGGTCTGGGGAACGCCCGCTCTGCCCGTGACCGACACCGGCGCTGCCCCGATGCCGTTCTGGCGCCGGTCCCCGTCCGGCCGCGTCCGCGCCGCGTCTGCGCACTGGGGAAAAACCCTCCCCGCCCCGACTGCTGGGTTTGTGCGTCATCACCGGGCGCCTGCCGCGCTCCGTGGCGGTCGCAGGGATGCTGCAGTCGTCCCGCCCCGGCTGCCTCAGTCCCGCCCGGCGCAGCTGCCGCGGCCCGTGCGCGTTCCCCGGGTGCCACTGCCCGCCGCCATCGCAGTCGTGCGGGTTGTGCCCTTCGCGCGCGGCTGTGACACCCTCTGCGTGAACCTGCCGCCGCCATCGAGCATGCGCCCGCCGCCAGGACCGCGCCTCCCGCTCCCGCGCTCCACCTGGCCCGGCCCCGCTCGGCGCTGGCCCCGCAGCCGCCGGCCGTGCCCTGCACGGCTGCTGCCCGCCCGCTGCTTCGATCGCGGGCACCGCCGTGCGCTGTCGCCTCCACCGCTGCTGTGTCTGTGACTGCCCCGCTGCCCCCGTGCCCCCCCGCCGGCCTCCGCAGCCCCCAGGGCCGCCTCTGCGCCCCGCCCCGGGCTGCTCCCGGCCGGCGCCACCGTGGCACGGGTTCGCCAGTCGCTGAGAAGCGGCCCTCCCCCGGGTCCCCCGACCCCCTCCGCCCTCCTCCCCTTGAGAGTTCTGGGGTTTCTGGGCGTTCTGGGGACCCAAGGGACCCTGGGCACTCTGGAAATGATGCCAATTCCTCCCACAGCTGTTTGCTAGGGATTGCTTTTGCCCTTCCCTGATCGGTGAGGGCAACTGCCTCCTGCTGATGGCAGTATGACTTTTCTTCCTCCATCCTTAAGAGAACACTTGCTGCCTGCTGATAGCTGGCAGACCCCGCGGAACTCCACGAAATTACCTCTAACATTACCCTTGCTGGGGATAAAAGCCTCATGGCCGTTTTATCATTTTTTCAGAGATTTTTACAGACTGTGTGGCTGCCATGCCCTGTAGGGCTGACAAGATGCTGGGTTGTTCCTGGGAGCATGTGCCCCCCCATGTTCTCAATTTTGACCTTTCTTACCAAAAGCTGAATCATCTGCAAGGTCAGCCCGGAGTTTGCCCTGGTCCCTGTCCAGCAGCTCGCAGGTGAGGATTTTCCAGGGGCGCTTCTGGTCCTCCTCCTTCCTGGTTGAGCTTGAAACGAATCTTCTCGGCAGAGGTCGAGATGTTCTTTCTGGATTTTTCCCTGGAGAGTGCCTGTTTTCTTTCCTTCTCAGGCTGGGTTTCAGCAGCTGATGGCTGTGGCGTGGCTGCTTGCCAAAAGCCCACCTGGGTGCCCTCTTGGAGCCCACCCAGGGATGCCAATGTCTCAGGGTCTCTAGCTGGTCAGGGTGACCCCCAGAAAAGTTCCAAAGTCTCTTTTCCCAGCCCGGGGCTTGAAGAAGGAGTCAGGGCTCTTCATTCCTCGGTCTCAAGGTTGTTTATTTTATCTTATCTATAAAAAATTTTCTCCTGGCCTGCCAAGGTCAGCTCAGCAAGACAGTCTGAGGCACTCTGCCTGCCCGCGGGGTGGTGTTATGTCTTTATACTAAAAACTACGTGTACAATGTTTGCAATTACTTTCCAATACCTATCACCTATGTTAGACAGTGAGCTCCTGCTCTAAACCAATCTGTAAGTGCCAACATCACAGCAGAAGATGGAGGCCAAGAAGAAGAAGGAGAAGGGCTTGACACACCTAGTTCCCTCCATCTTGCTTCCTGAACCCCCATACCAAAAACCCTAAAATCTACTTTTCCACCCCGTGGTAACTTCACTAATATTCTACTTAAACTGTTGTGGCCTGCTGATTTTCATACAAGGTTGGCAATTTGCTCCATGGGTCATAATCACAACCACAGGCATTTTGGGCTCTGTGCCAGGGTCTCTGAGACCCCTGGCAGGGGTCTTGGCTGCTCAGGACAGCCAGAGGGATGTCCTGGGTTCTGACAAAAACCATTTCCTAGAACCCTTCAAGAGCATCAATTTACCTATTCCACCCTAAAATGAACAGTAAGCTGTACTAATATGTCACAATTTAAAGGCATCAGTGGACTTTGCAAAACCCATCTCAGTGGCATTAAGCTCTTTTGTCACTTGGGTCATCCAGAGAACTGCCCTAGGCCACCACAACTCTTACTCTAAATTTTAATCTAAATTTTAATGATGTTAAATAATTCCTAAGTCCCTTCTAAGGAACATGGAGCTAGGGAACACAGGACATTCCTCTTTAGGTTTCTATATTCCCACCGTTTGAGAATAGGGCAAAGTGTTAAACCAACTCTAAAGCAAAAAAAAGATGAGAAAGCAGCTGCACCCAAAGGGCTCCTGCACGTCTGGCCTGGTGTAGAAATATCAGCTGGTTCACAACTCCCCTCTAACTTTGCCTCTCCAACCAAGTCAGGAGGAGAACAGTGCCAAGAGGCAGCCGGATGCTGTTGGAAAGGGCCTCTCTTTGTTTCCCTGCAAGGCTTCCTCCCTTCCAGGCCATGTCCTCAACCCTTCCATATGAACAAGCCTCCAGATGCCAGCACTGAGATCAGACCTGCCAGGGCCTCAGCACTGCTGTTCAAAGCTCCCCACAAAAGCACCTTTGGCACGGAATGGGTGCCAGCTGACAGAGCAAGCACAGTGACAGGCACGAAGACAGAGCCCCAGCAGTGTCACTGCCACGGGCTCTGGGCTCACAGCTCTGCCTGCAGCTTGTGCCTGCCCCGCACCAGCTCCTGCAGGCAGGTGTCCAAGTCCCCTGCAGCTCAGCAACCTCCTGCTGACCAAGGGCACCCAGAGCCCAGTGTGCCTGTGCCAGGTGGGCTCACAGGCACAGCACATCCTCTGCCCTGGCCCTGCAGCTGTGCCATGCTCACCTGTGCTCTGGGACAGCACAGCTGCAAGGCTGCACAACAGAGGGGTGAAAAAGCACCGTCTGTGCTCCAGCCCAGGGGCAGGCAGGGAAGCTGTTGGCAGTCAGGAAGGAGGAAAGCTCTCTGACCTCTTTGTTCCTCTAGTGTTTTCCATCATAATTAAATCCCTTCCACTCTACCTAGAGATGGCCAAAGATCTATCAACAGCCCTCTGTCATTTTCATCCTGTTCCCTGTGCATCTTCCCTTGGGAATGCTCAGGAATGTGCAGGGAGGGAAGCAGAGCCTGTCAGGCCTGGTTGCAGTGCCTGCCAGCATGTGCCAAGGTGTCGTGACTGGCTGCAGGCTGCCTGCCCACGGCCTGGAGCCCAGCTCACAGCATGCAATGGGCTGGAGCCAGAGTGCAGGGAAAACAGTGGCTGTGGAAAACAGTGGCTTTGGAGATCACCTTTCTGTGCTCTGGCGGACCCTCCAGCCTCACGGTTCTTGTTCTCAGTGGGGGGGCTGAAGCGGATGGAGACCTTCACCACCAGGGGCAGAAAGGAAACAGTGGCCTGCTGGCACCAGGATGGTAACCTGTCCATCCCTGGGGCACGCCAGCTGGAAATAAGGGCAGCTCTCCATGCACACCTTCACCAGCCGAGGCATCTGCAGCAAAGACAGGAAATGATGATTTTGCCACTTGAATGGAAACAGGATGAGAGGAGACCTGTCCAGAGTGCCCTGCTGACATCCCTCCTGGATCCCCTGTTTTCCCAGATAAAGCATTTTGTTCTTCCAGCTGTGCAGGCACAGGCAGCACTTTCATTCAGGCAACAGGCACATGAGCATGGGTGAACTCAAATCCTTCTGTCTGGCTCCAGCATTTTGGCCAGGGCCAGTAGGGCAGTGCCTGCTGGGAAGGAAGGGCTGAGCAGGTCAGCACCAGCAGGATGGAGACAGAGCACCTGAACCAAGCCATCTGCATATTCAACAAGGCCAAAAAAAAACCTGCTGGCTTCTGCCTGCACACAGCCATGAAGTTGTCATGTTCCAGAGGGGGAATGTGCTACCTAAAAGCAAAACCAGCACATTGTCCTGGGGAAGGAAGAAATTCCCTACTAGCAGATCAGGTATGGGTAGGGATGTTCTGGGGGGATATGGTCAGGCAGGCAGAGCAGCAAGAGAAGAGACCAAACACTGTGGCCTTACTGGGAATAAAAGCAAACCTGAAAAGCAAAAGAAGGAACACAGCAAGACAATCCCTAAAACAAGGAGATGGCAAAGAGAATTTAAATGGGCAGTAAAGCAGCAAGGAAGAATCATAAAACCATGAGAGCAATCAGCTTGCCAAAAGTGACAGAAACACAGACAGGCTGTGCCTATGGACTATGGGCTTCAAAGGCATTTTCTGCCTGGAGAAGCATGACCAGCACTGACTGACAGTGTGGTTCCAGTATGCAAAGCCAATCTTGGCTCTCCAGGGCTTCCTGCTGCCTGTGCAGGCAAGCTGGGCTGCTGGGCATTCCTGCCTGCAGCCAGCAGGCCAGGTTCTGCCCTCTGGGATACACAGACACAGCACACATGCATTTTCTAGCACACTGATATCATCAACCCCTGAGCACCAAAATGCTCTCCAAAAGTCTAAACCAGATGATTTGGACTCCCTCCTGTCTCTTCCCACCTGCCCACTCTTGGCACAAGCCTCATTTGAGAAAATGTTTCCCTGACTGAAATTCAAATGGTCTCAGTTTTCCTCTTTACAGTGGAACACAACTGCTGACATTTTTCAACTTTTTCCTCTCAACTCTCTTGGGAAACTGCAAAACAATCACAAGTGAAGGTGAAAACCTCCAGGAGCCTTGCATGTGCTGTGGTTCTCCAAAGGGAAAGCAGAGCACCATGTTGCTTTTGGAAAAGCTGAGCAAAGCTGAATGAAACTTAGCAGGAGCCTGAAGTGGCACCTAAAGGCCTCCCTCTGCTTCTGCTCCATCCGTCTGATTGCAGGGCTCTTTCAGAACACGTTTCCTGCAGTGCCAATCCATTAATGAGAAGTGATTCCAGCATAAAGTGCAGAAGACTCAGCCCCTGAGCTGACTGTGAGCTGCACAAAGGGACCCAAACAGTCTGAGAGAGGCAGAAATTCCTACCAGGAGCCAAGATTAACCAAGGAAACACAGGGTGTGGTATAGACTCAAGGCAAAGCTCGAGAGCAGGTAAGAACTGTACAGGCCTCAACATTCCTACCAATCCAGAGCTTTCAAGAGAGGGAAACTCTTTTGGGATAGATACCATCAATGCATGGCCAAAATCAGGGGACAGTTCCCAGTACATGAAGATTTCCACAATCTTGCAGAACAAAGGCACTGAGACATTTTCTTCTGGATGTGCTGCAGCAGATAACTTGCTTTGCTGTACACTGGGGAATTGACACCTCTCTCTCTCCTCTTCCAGCACAGTGTTCAAGCTCTGGTCTGTGCCAGCTGGGGAACCATGACTTTGTCCTTATTCATGAGAGACAGCACCATTTCAGAGACCTCCCCAAAGCAACAGAAGTTCTGAAATACCATCTCTGGTGGGGAAACCCCAAACCAGCTCTGTTTGATGGGGGGCAGCTGACGGCAGCTGGAGAGGAGAGAGAGCAGGGAGAGCTTCAGCTGCTGGCAGGAAGGTTCATGAAGGAGAATCCTCCACTGATCCCCAGTGAAGCACAGACTCTGGGGAGCACGTCTGCCCAGCCCACACTGGGCAAACAGGGGCTCACCCAGCCCTGCTCTGAGCTGATCCAGAGCTGCTGGGCCACACAGAGCAGGCTCAAGCCAAGCTGCTCTTTGGCATGTATTTCTCCAGGTTTCTTTCTCCAGAATGCCAGGCAGCACTTTCCAAAAAACACAGCCCTGTGCCCATGTGGTCACAGAGCTCTGGGGCACTGACTGAGCACTCATGGAGTGAGTAAAACCCATCAATTTACAGGAGACTCCATGGGAAATGATTTTGGGATGTCCTTTACTCTGAGACAGGGAAACCCAGGCCCAAACAACTGCAAATATCTTTTTGCTCTAGAACTTAAACATCAGTAAGAAGAGCACAGGACCAGAGGAGGTGTGAGAGATGAGGTGACATTTGGCTGAAGCCAAAAGGTTATTAAACAAAAGAATGGAATTGTTGGTTCTGTGTGTTGTTTGTGGTTTGGATTTGTTCAGGTTGGTTTGTTGAGCACTCATGGAGCAAGTAAAACCCATGGGAGAGGGAGAGGGGGGTTGAAGACCTGACCAAAAAGGAAGGAGGAGGAGAGGGGAAGGGACAGAAAAGTTGGTGGTCAGTAGAGAATGGAAGCTCCTGAGTGCCCATCCAGTGGCAAAGGGGACAGGGACTGCCCCAGGTTATTGGGTATAAAGGGGATACAAAGATTGCCATTTGGATTTCTCAGTTGGTTTGTGTGTGTGTGCTTGGCTCTCAGGGAGGGAGACATGGTGGCTCAGCTGAATCCTCACTAAGAAACACTTTTCTTTTGCTTTGATGATTTTGTTCCTTTTCATTGGACTTAAAAGTTAGTGTGTTTCAAACAGAGGGAAAGGCAAAAATAAAAAGACAAATGAGCTGAAAATAAAAAGACAAGTGAGGTGAATGCTGAATGAGGATAAGGTTCAGTTATTTTCTCAGCAACTTGGGTAAAAGTAGAGTTGGTATCTCCTTTTTCCATGAGCTTTAAATGGGCGCTTTCTTGTCATTATTGCTATCTTATTTAATGCCATTGTAGAGGCACGTCTGGAATGACACAACAACAGCAAATGCTTCTGGAGCAGAGACATTGCTTGGAGAAAACTCTGCCCTGCTTTGCCTGCCTTCTCCAGCCACACTGCTGTCACTGCAGAGACACAAGCAGGTCTCCTCTGTGACTTCACAGCAGACACATTCTGCTGAAGGGAGTGGCTGCAGCACACTGTCCCTTAGCTGTGCCCTTCCCTGAGGTGTTCCCAAGGCCCCTCTCCAGGACAATCCTTAACCTGGATTGTGTTCCGTGTCTCTTGCTGCCAATTTCCTGCTCAACAGCCCACCTCAGTCACCTAACCCGTTTGGACTGTGCTTTCTACTGAGCCAGTTCTGTCAGAAAAGCAGCTTTAAACACACCTCTGAGTAGGCACTGATCCAGATAAAGCACATCCATTCCCCTCTGCCCAGGGCCAGCCCCCTCTACATCTGGTAGCCTGCAAAATCTAACACCCCGTCCAGGTCCCAACGCATTGTTCCAACCCAAAGCAGTAATGCAATTTGTTTTGTTAAATCTGAAGTAGTTCCTGCAGATCCTTGGCCTTCAAAGACCAACACTGCCACTCTGAAGAAGGGAATCCTGTGATCCCAAGCATTTGATGGTGATGACACCAAAGCAAGAGGTGGCTCCTTCAGCAGGAGAACGGCAAATGGCAATTTTGTGCCTTTGTGTCCCCAGCCTTCCCCTGTTAGCAATGGCAGCTACACTCCAGCACAGCCCAGCAGCCTCAGCAGAGGTCATTTGTGTTGCTTAGTGCAGATCAGGACTCCCAGCCCACCACTCCCAGCAGTTTGCAATGACAGCAGGACCTGGACACTGAGGTATTTTGCTGGAGGCAAGCCTGTCACAAGCACACACCCTCTTCAAACTTCACATGAAACAGAAAGGAAAAGAGCACGAAAAGGCTACCTTTGGACGAGTCTGACTCCTGCCTAGAAAAGGGCCAATTCTGGGCAGAATACTTCCCCCAGTGCTGGGCCTCCTTCTTCATGTTGAGAAACTTCTCCCACAGGAACTTAGAGGGAAGCAGCTGAAAGGCAAAAATGAACCAGCTTGAGCCTCAGAGTTGTGCTTGTTCAGAAAGGCTTTTCTTAAACAAGTGGCACCGGTGAACAATTTGTGATCACATTGTCTAGGACAGTCCTGGAAGCCCTGGAAGTTTCCTGCTGAAACACTTAGCATCTGTCAATTAACAATACAGAGTGCAATACACATACTCCAGCCACATGGCTCTGTCCCATTGGCTTCTCCGTGATTGGATGGGACATGGTTGGGGATTTCTGCTCTCTGGGCATTTGTTTCTTCTTTAGTTTCATTGGATTGAGGCAGTGACCTTTCCAGAATGGGGAGCAGCTCTCAGAACTCCCCTAACTCCATCCCTGCACAACACTCAGAACTCACAGCAAGGAGATATCGCTGCTGGCTGAGTCCAAGAGATGCAAGAAAGCAAAGTTGTACCAAGAGGGAGGTGCACAGGAATGTGGCCAGGTTTTAGTTCTCCCTGTTAATTGTTTTCTCTGTCTGGGCTGACAGAGCCCTCCACAGAAGGAAGCAGAGGCATCTCCTTGACAGAGCCTCAGCAGTGGGACATCTTCAGTCAAGTGAGCTGCAGACAGCAAGGGACCTCTGTGGCCCTGGCTCCAGTGCTGCCTGCAGGGCTGGATCTGTGCCCACACAGGAGCTGAGAAAGAACAGCTGCTTTGGAAGCACTTCCAGCTGGGACCAGCCGTGGCTCTCAAGGCTTTGGGCAGAGTTTGAGCTTCCCCCCACATGCCCGGGTGCTCAAGGGCAGGATGGTCAGCGCAGCACAGGTGAGTGCCCAGCCTGACAGAAGGAATTCCTGTGGCAAAGGGAAAGGGACAGAACACATGCTCAGGCCTTCAGCTGTACATTGGTTTCACTTGGCTCCAGTGGCACAGCCAGGCAAGACACAACTGAAGCATCCCACAGTGTTCCCTACTGCACCAGGACAGCCCCCAGCAACAGGAGCACGGCACAAAGGGCTGGGCAGGGGCTCTGCAGCTTCACAGCACTGCTGGACAGCAGGGGCAGGGAGAGCAGGGACACCAGGGCACTGCCAGCCTTAACACAGCCCAGTGGGTACTTACAGTATTAGGCTTCAGTCCTTCCTTGGACAAAAGACAAGGTGTTGGTGTCTTCTTCGGCAATCCAGCCGCCATTTTGAAGGGATGATGTCACAGATGAGCGACAATGCCTCAACAGAACTGGAAGGAACAACAATGGAACTCTGAAAATCCAGAACCCAATTCATGGCAGACTCAAGGGATATAATGGTGCTAAAGGTTTTATATGATTTGAAAGTAGCTATGTGCTTGTCTGGCATAAGCAGCTAGTGTTGTTAGGCCTCTAGTTGGACTTTATTTGAACTATATGGGTACCTTGGCAATTCAAAGTTGGATCGTACTGAAACCTGGAGCTAAAATGCTGAACATTAATAATATTTAGAACAATCAAAGCTGTAGCTTAAATATTACTTAAAAACAGCTTGAGTGGACCTCCTCTTCTTTAGGCTAATTGACCCCTTCTCTCTCAGCTGCTCCTCACAGGACTTATCAGAGACTGGAATGTTATGGCTAATGGCTTAAATATTGCTATAAAGGACTTTTTGCCCATTGTAACACAATTGAATAAAGAAGCTGAGACCCCCCCAAGCCCATCCTTCCCTGAAAATGCCTCCTGACTGGAACTTGGCACTGTGAGTTAAGCTGCCTGAGGGAACTTGAGCAAAATCAAGGTGACACTATTGTCCTATTGGTCTGGGGAGAAGTGAACTAGGCTGAGGGAGAAAATATATCCCCATTAAAGTCAAACCCAGCAGCTGTCCTGAAAATCAGCTCTGTCTGCCTTCAGGCTGGGGAAGTCATAGCCACAGACTCGTCTGCTGAGGCCAGGTTTGCACACAAACCTCCCATCAACAGAGGGAGAAGGAGGAAATTTGGGTGTGTGGCGCAACCTCCACAGAGGCAGTGGACCCCCATCCTCCCTCAGACAAACTTCCTAAAACCCCCAGCCCCAGAAGGCCACATCCAGGGGACATTCCCATGAGGGGCAGCTGAGGGGTGTCATAACCCATCAAAGGGTGCCCCCAGAGCCACTCCTGAGGCCTTGCAAAGAAACACAACAGATCTGAAAAGCCACAACCCAATTCAGGGCAGACTCAAAGGATTTATTGGTGCTAAAGATTTTATATTATTTGAGAGTAGCAAGAGACAGAGCCAAACTTGCCCCACCCCAGGGAGGTACCTGGGCATTCCCACCTTGCCCAAATCTGCATTAATCCATTGGAGTTTTACATTTTGTGAGACCTCACCACAGAGAAGACCAGAAGAGGATTGAATGGGATGGGATCCATGGAATGGTGATATTTTCTACTAAATCTGTCTATTTAATCTCTTTCTCTCTTTCCCCCCCCCCCCCCCCCCTTTTTCTCATTTCTCTCTCTCTCTTCCTCACATTTGCTGCTACATAAAATCCAGACCATTGCCTTTGGCATATGGTCTCATTTGCACCTTAATTCAGGGGCATCTCCCTAATAATTGTAATAACCAGATCATCCCAACCCACTGAAACTTGAGCAGAACTCATTCACCTTTAAGCAGTTTAAATAATCGTTATAGGAAAAAAAATGTATAGACAAGTGCATTTAGGAAATTCTGCATTTCTTCAGTGAAAAAAAGCACAATCAGTAGAGCATATATCGTTCATCTATTCAGCTGTTCATGCCACTGAACTGCTGCACCACAAGAGTGGCATGATCCCATCCTCTATTTCCCTTTGGAATTCTCTTTCAGAGCACAGATGTGACAAAAGCAAAAAGTATGACTTGAGTCAATCTTTACCTTCAAACGAAATTCAAGGCTCCTGGCTGGCAGAGCCCAATGCCCTGCGAGCTCAGGGCTCCTGGCTGGCAGAGCTCAGTGCCCTGCGAGCTCAGGGCTCCTGGCTGGCAGAGCCCAGTGCCCTGCGAGCTCAGGGCTCCTGGCTGGCAGAGCCCAGTGCCCTGCGAGCTCAGGGCTCCTGGCTGGCAGAGCCCAATGCCCTGCGAGCTCAGGGCTCCTGGCTGGCAGAGCCCAATGCCCTGTGAGTTCAGGGCTCCTCGCTGGCAGAGACAATCTCTGTGCACGAGTCCCTCGGCGAATGGCTGAGTGCAGCCGCTGCCCGAGCCCAGGCTGCGAACACCCAGCCCAGAGCGTGCTCTGTGGCCCCTGAGGCGACAGCGCCGTCACAGCTGCTGCGGCCGCGCTCGCGGTTCCCCGGCACCCGCGGCCCCTGATTGTCGGGGCCGGGCCAGGGGCGGGGACGCCGGGCGGGCCTCGGGCCCCTCTCGTTCCAGCCCTGGAGCCCCCTCGGGCCCTGGGCGAAGGGGGAGGAATCCGCTCCAGGGCCCGGAACGTGCCGGGCCACAGCAGCAGCGCTCGATATCGCCGCGGCCTCGGCCCCAGCTCCGGGCTGCTCCCGCACAAGGCAGGCGGGGCCGGGGGGAACCCAGGCTCTCGGCACTTTGTGTGCCGCACATGGGACAAGTGCGAATCAGCCCGCTGCAGGCAGTAACAGGGACCTGCTCCTTCTTCTTAGGGACACACAAGGAGCAGAAGGCATTTTCTGCTCTCATGGTTTATCACCTCATCAGCAGCCAGGATTCAGTGCTCCAGAAGACTGACATGATCACATCCTGTATTTCTCTTTGGCATTCTCTTTCAGAACACAGACGTGCTAAAGGAAAAAAAACCTACAAGATTTATCAGCCTCTATCTTTGAATGAAATGCAAGACTGATTTTCAGTTGTATTCCCAGCATTGTATTAAAAACGCACTAGAATCATAATTGTTGTTAGTTTCCTTGCAGTAAACCTAAGATTTTAATATTCTTGCAGTAAACTCGAGATTTTAATACTTTTTCTGAGTTTATCTGTAATATATAGGTTTATATATTCTAAAGAACTTAGGTTTTTTAAATTACTGCATCCACCTTCATGCTGCTGAGCAATAGCACAGATTGATTGTGTCTTCAGCAGAACCTGGCAGTGGAGGAATATGCATGTACGTCTATTTAAATCTCTGAAGTATTCATTATATACCATTCCCATCAGTCAGGATTGTTTCTACCTTTCTACCAATATTCTGTCCACAGAGCATCTGCATTGTGGTTCTTTCTAACCAATCACCCTGTGCTCCCAACACTACAGAAAATGGAGTAGATGAAGAACAAGAAGGAGATCAGACAATGCCCAAAATCCTCCATCGTCTCCTATCCACCTCCATACTTAAAACCCAAAGCTCCAAGTTTTTCACTCTATGATAAGCTATACTACTATCTATTTCACACACTCATAGATTCCAATTCATCTCAAAGTCTTGGAAGCCTTCTCCAAGGACAAAGATTAAAAGCAGTGTTCTCCTGAGGGTCAGGACATCACAGGACAGGCAGAGAAATATTCCCTGTGCCCTGGGTTCCAACAACTCATGGCAGCCAAAAATGAAATAACCGATTACTGCCATTTATTTTAAATTGGCCACAATAGCTTCCTACATTTAAAGATAAAACTAGAGACAGGTGTTCAAGGAAATTTCAGGGAACAGACTATAGTAGCACAAGGTGTCATGGTTTGAGCCTGGCAAAATGCTAGTGCCTCTCATGAAAATACTTACTCCCTGGTACTTGCTGTGAAATGTGCCTAGGAATAAGCAAAGCAGTCTTCTACTTAAAACTATAGAAAACAGAGCTTTATTAACTACACACTACATAGGTATAGGGAAAAAAAGAAAAGACAATCTCAAGGAAAATGAAAACTCTACAGAATACAGCTCCTCCTCCCCTCCCACCAAATTCCCAATACAATTACATCTTCCGGTCTAGCAAAAACTACTCTTAAAAATACTCAATCCTCAATTCTTTAAGAGGAGGAGTCTTTCTTGTATGCCCTGGGCTTTTGGTCACATATCACCACCCGGATTGGAGATCGTGACCCCCTCCTGCCATGTCCAGTGCTCTCACCACTGAACATGGACCAGAGCTACTTTGAGGGTTGTCTTTTTAAGGATTCTATCGTCCCACTCCAAAAAAAGGCACAGTCTCCATTTTGGGACATCTGTCTCCCTATTATTTCACCTCCTGGGCCGGGAGGCTCCCACACTGCCTTCTTAACTCTGGGACACGGTGGCTCCCCCTGAAAATAGTCTCTGTATTAAGGAACAGTCCATGGCTCTACAAAAAGCGTCCAGCAAAAAATGCCACTCCACATCTCTTCCACCCTAGGTTCTTCTCACAATCTCTCCCCTGCTCGGCCCTTTAAAAACTTGCTTAAATCCTTCTTCATCTTCTCTCCAGGAAGGGTCAGTACTCTGCAAAAGTTTTCATTGTCCAAGAAAGGGTTAAAACTCCACAGCTCACAACCCACAAGCAGCCGGACTCCTTCTGGTTCAACCCCCCTCCTCTCCACAGGCCGGGCAGGCTGGCAGCACACGATATCGAACTTCAAGGCTACAGCTCAGCTCCAAGCAGCGAGCACAGACACAGTCTCTCTCTCTGTCTCCCCAGGGGAGGGGGGGCTGCCCAGTAGCTCCCAGTCTCTCTCTCTCCTCCACCTTTCCACCCTGGGTGGGGGGACCAGGCCAGGCCTACCCCCATTTCGATCCAGGCCCAGGCCACATGGCTGCCTCCCCTGCCCAGCCGGGACAGCTGGAGCAGGGGAGAGGTCCTTCCTCTTCCACGCCGAAGTCCCAAGAGAGGGCTTCCCAGGGACAGAGCTCTGCTTTTAACCCCTGTGTGTTCTCAGAGGCGTGTCCAAATCTTAGTGGTCACCTAGCTGTCAATATGAGACCTAGGCAGACAATTGGACTGACCACAAAATCCCAGAAGTCTGCTTCCTCTCAAACCAGGACACAAGGCAATGGATATCGAAGCTGATCCTGGCTGGACTAAGCATATTCTGCAAGTACTCAAAATTGATCAGCCCTAATGGTCCAAGAGCATGCAGAATGAGCTCGCAGCTCAGCCCTGGGTGAGTGGCAGCAGTTCTGCTCTGCCTGGTTTAGTTACTGTTTTCTTCATGTCTGAAAGTCAGTGAAATGAAAGCTCAAGTACAGGATTGGTTTTAGATCAGGTTTGTTGGTGCCTTGTTGATTGTGGAGAGACGCTGGCAGTGGCACTGGGATTGGCTGGCTCGAGCTGTGCCCCAGCACTGAGAGCAGCTTTAGTGAGTGCAGAGCTGCTCATGGCTTGATGTTCGACTGACCCAGCTGGACAGCTCCAAACTGGCACATTTCTGCCTCTGGGAAGCTGCTGGTGGTGAATACACAGGCAGGGTATGAGACTGTGACTGAATTAGAAGCATTGGTCAAAGACAATGATTATTTGGGACTATGAGAACACATCAACATTATTATCATTTGAAGTATCAAAAAAGAAAGACACCTTTAGGGATAGTCACTGACATCAGTATAAAATATGCTGTTTGTTTTGTTCTTGGGTTTAGGTTTCTCCAATATTCCCATGTTTACTGTATTGTACTTCACTGCAGCTTAAATGCAGTGATAATGCTCCCTGCAATTGGAGCAGCTTCTTTTCCCTGATCATCATCCTGATTGCAGTATTTAATGGACTTCAGCTTTACAATCTGCTTTTGCAGTTATAAATGCACAACATTTTTCTGCAAGGCAAGTTAAAGGTCAGCCTTCTTGCCAAAGCTGAGCTTCCTGCTGCACTTGATGAGTGACACCACAACTGCTTCAGCTCAAGTGAGGGATGAGCTTTGTCTGTGTGGATATAACTTAGAATAAAGGGTAATCTTGATGTGTGAATAGTCCTTACTGCTTAGAGCTACTCCAGCAGTGCAGCTTTGTAGCTGTTACTTGGTTTAACAACTCCGCTCATTGAGAGTCTTGAGTGCAAACAATATCTGCTACAACAATATCCTCTGGCTGAAGCATTTTTTAAAGCCTAATGCAAGGTTCAAAACCAGGACTATAAGGACTGCATCAGTTTGAGCAGCACATTGTCACAGCAACCTGCCTTACAGGCTCATTAAAGCCTTTGCATTGTTAAATATTGCCTTGGCATATGCTGAATAATACAGTGTCAGCCCATAATAATAATGCAATCTACTAAACTGTCTTTCAAAATAATGGACTTTTTAAATAAGGAGTTTATAACTTGATGAATAAGTTGTTTAATTTAGTTTCAGTCTCCTCTGTTGTTCAATTACTGATATAAGTTTCTAAGTGGAAAAAACAACAAAATGAACAACAGTGATTTTGTACAGTAGAGACATTCATAACTATTGTTTCATCACCACGGAATGAAAGAATATGAATATAGGTATGTTAAAGTCAAATAATGTCATGCATTTTCAGAAAAGTGAATCTATCAAGATGCCTTTGCTCTGAAAGCCATCTTTTCTGCCAAGTAAATGGAAGAACCAAAGCCTTTCATTAGTCAGTATTTCTAATGTTCTGCCATTTTTGCTGAAGCTGACCTTTCCTCCCCTGCCAAAGCTCCCTTCAGGCAAATAATCAAACACAAGGACATTATGATTTCTTCCCTGCAGTCCATGGGCCATAATCCCTCTCTGAACTATGCTCTTACAGAATGAGTTTGTGTTACTACTGCAGTTTGGCTTGCTCAGTTTTAATCTTCCAGTCAGATCATGACTTGCTTCTACAAGGTCAAAATTGCCATCTTTCCTGCAGGAAGCATTCCTTCCTTCTACTAATGCACTGACATCACAATTGCATTTCAAGAAAGGCTCCTGCCTTCCTTAGCAAACACCTGTCTTTCCAAACCAAGACACAGGAGTATTTACATTATACATGTAATACTTAACACGGAAAAACAAGAGCTTCAAAAAGGCAAAACAGCTTGGTAATTTGTAGAAAGTAACTTGGATCAAAAATAAAATGTGTTCATAGATTGGTCTGAAGATGACATTCACAATTTTCCTGGTGATCTTGTGCACTGTACTGTAACAGTGGACAGTAACTGGACATAGCCAGTAGGAGAACTGGATATGCTTTCCAAACTTATTCTTAGTATTCATTGAATTCTTCATTGAATTCTCATCCTTCTGTACACTTCAGCTCTGCTGTAAACTTCAGAGACATTTTTTCACAAGCTTCTAACAAGTTACTCTGGATCCATAATTACTGAGACCAAATGGAGTCCAAATGCCAAGTGGGATTACTCCTTCTCAAAGCCTGGAGTCACACAGAATGAAGCAGCACTTAAATCATCATGTGCATCCCATACACATAACAGTCCAGTTACTGACCATGTGCAATAATATTTTTTACTTTTGCTACAAATGACCTTCAAGAATAAACTACAAATAATATCTTGAACCTGTTGAAATTCAGGGACGGCATTGCAACTGCCCTAAAAAATTCTAAGGGGACCTAGTGCTGTTGCAGTAATACAAGAGAACTGTAAGTGTGTATTCATGTTAGCTAAAAATGGCTCAACTCAGCTTTGCAAAGCAAGAAACAAGTCACAGAGAGTTGAAATGATGGAGTTGGGACAGTGTAGCCAGTCTGCTTTTTGTGAGAGATGCTCTTAAGCAGTGGCAGTTGTAATGTACTCATCTCCTGTAACTTTGCTCCTTGTGATCTACTATCCACCTCTGCAATTTTTTCTGCTCTTTTTTTTTCCCTTGATTTTCTCAGCTGAGTACCAAAAGGAAACACAGAACTGCAATGTTACTACCAAAATAATAGATCTCTCTTGCAAACTAAAAAATACTCAGAGCTTTTATAAAACACAACACAAGTGTTGGAAAGTAAAAAGAATACAAGATATTGAACAGTATTTTTACATTATACTACATCAGCCAAAGAAATGGATAGTCGGGCTTGAGGAACAAGGATAGAAATGAAGTTTTGTTAAAAGGGCTTATTTTGGTCTCTGTGTGGTAACTGTCATCACCCTGCTGTAAATACTTCACAATCTATTTAAATTTTCCTAAGTTGTATTATTTTGTGATCAGCTATGACTTTTTAAATTTCTCTTGTATCCGTCACTGAATTATCTGAGCACAGTCTCCAAACAAGACAAATGGTAAAGTGGCAAAGGGCTGCAATAACTGAGCAGCCAACAGGATAAGACACATTGGCATCTCTTGGCTTTGCCAAATCCTCCGTGAGTGCTTTCATTCCTTTTCCTCTTTGGTTTAAAATGCAAGACATTTTCATTACTTCTGATGACTCATCTCTGAAAGAAACAGGCAGTAGCTGGTTTTGGCAGGGTAAGTTGCATTTGCAAATTGGCTCACCTCATGGGCAGCAGAACTGCATTTTTTCTTATCAAAGCTGCTCATCAGCTTGAGTGGGGAGAAGGCACAAAAGGATGAGTGTGGAAGGGGCTAACAGCAGGCCTTGTTAGCTAAAGGAGCGAGCAGAAGCTGAGAAGCAAGAAGAAGCTGATAAGGAGCTCTCTCCAAGGCTGTAACCAAGGAGACCAAGAGAAGGGAGGAACTGAAGAAAGATAAGAAGAGAACTTTGCAGCTGGACAAAGTAGTTTTGGAAAGTTAGTTGAAATCACTGTAACTTTTCACCAATAGTGTTATGTTGATTTATTATAGCCAATAGTTGGGGTAGAAGCAGCATAAACAATTGGAAAGTGTGTATAAGGTCAGCCATGTTCAATAATAAAGATTTGCCATCTGAGACTGCTTGTGGTCTCTGCTTTGTGTTGTGACTGCCTCAAGCGACAGATTCTGTCCCTTGTTCTGCCCTCAGGAAAAGGGGGACTGGGTGGCCAAAAGTGTTGGGAAGGATGAAAGTTTGACAAGAAACTTTAACAGATAGGTGTGCTTGGCAGAAAGATTTTTGAATGTAGAATCTGAAGAAGGAATAGAAATGAAAGCAAGTTTTGATATAGAAGAATTGCTGAGCCAGTCTTACTGGATAACTAAGGCAAAGGGTATGTTACTTACAAGGGGTTTTTATGGCTTAGAGCAAAGGATGAACCCATCCCAAACAGAAGATGTTTTTACCAAGCAAAAAGATTCCACAAGCAAACAAGACTGTTGATGTTGCAAATAGAAAAAAAGTCTCAGAATTTTCCACAGCAAGAAAACTGAAAAACAGCTTCTAGCTTAAACTATAACATACTAACTTTTAGTGATTGGAGAATAGTAACATCCATATGGTATTTATAGGAGTTATGATAGGCTATAGGTAAAAGTAAAGGTACAGATTCTTCTGTGTTAAGAGGCTCAGCAAAGAAGTGTATATAATGCACTGTCACCAAAGCTAAAGGGTCTCCAGGCTTGTGTACAGCTGGAGCTGACAGCTGTAGGCACAGGCTCTGTCACTCACAACCCTGAACTGCTGTAACATCTTGGATACAATAAAGTGCACTTTGAAGAGCTGCCTGGAGTCCCAAATCTCTCATGCAGGCTCTTATGGGAGAGGGACACGGGGCGACGGAGAGACGGCAGCAACTCTGTTCCATGCTGGCAGTTTGCACTCCTGGCTGCACTCTTGGGAACAAAAGGGTAAGGAAAGATATGGACAATGCTATGGATAAATATTGTAATATTGGCTATTTGCAAATATTAAAATGGATTTTATATGTGTGGTGCTAAAGTAACTTTACTGTTGTAAAGATATAGCTTTTATTTCTGTCGTTAATTAATCTCAGTGAAATAGCTGCTTGTGTTAAAATGCCTGCTTGGATGGGATAACATCCAATGCACACAGGATGAGGACACCTGTACAGATCTGGCAACTACCAGCACTCACCGTCTGAAGGCAGGGTGGACCAAGGCCCAAAAACTGGAGGTGATAAAGAGAAGGAGCCAAAACCAAAGCCAAGAAACGCACATGTTTTGAAAAGGCAGACCCAAGGAGGGGCCGTGTAAAATCATTCCTGGAATATGTAAAGTAAGTTATGGATATGCATGAGGATCTGTGAATATGCAACAGGCTGATGTAAGGAAAAAGGTATTTCAGGGGGATCCCCGAAGGTAACAGGGTGAGTTGCACCCGGCCGTGATAACCTTTGCTCCGTGGTCCATGTCTCCCACTCTCCTTTATTAAACTTTTTACATTTTCACAGGAGAGTGAACGAGTTTTTCATATTTAGGAAGGGTTTAAGTTTTTCTGTTAAGTTTTGAAGAGCTACAAGTGGCTAATCTGCCTGCAACAAGGACCATTCCATGGGCTCTTGTCACCTTTCCTGATGTGTCTCCTGCAGCTCATGGAGGGTAAAACCCTGGAGGCTCCTTATGGGCAGCTATGGATGATTGCAGGCAGTGCCTCGATGCCCTGAATCAGCAGTGCCCCCTCCTGGGAACCTCCACGTTTTCCAGTTTCTGTGAAGCTGCCTGTGAAAAACATGCAGGGCCCTGTATAACCAAGGGGTCCTTGTAGCATGGCAGGGCCTCATGGACTCAAGGGGATCACAGTGGCACTGTGGGGCTCCATAAGGGACTGTGGGGCATTATAAGGGGCTGTGGGGCTCCATGAGACCATGGGGCCATTCTGATGGTGGAACCAAGGATACCATTGTTACACCATGGAACAAAGGAGGCCATTGTGAAGCAGCGGGGGAACCCACTGGGACTATTGTGACACTTCAAGGGCCATTGTGGAAGAGCAGGGCCTCGTGGAAGCAATGAGACCATTGTGACGTGCCAGGGCCTCATGGGAGCAAGGGGCTGTTGGGACACTGTGGGTCCCCATGGAAGCAAGGGGCCAGTGTAACACATCCAGGCCTGGCAGAACCATGGGGCCACTGTGATCCTGGGGAACCCAATAGAACCAAGGTGCCATTTTGAGACTCTGTGACCTCATGGAAGCAAGGGGCCATTGTGGCATTGCGCAGTGCCATGGCAAGAAGGAAACCATTTGGACACTGCAAGGCCTCATGGAAGCAAGGGGCCATTGTGCCACTGCAGAGCCAAGGAGACCATTGTTATATCACTGGCCCGCATGGAAACCAAGATCTGTGGTGATCCTACAGGGCCTCATGGAAGCAAGGGGCCAATGTGATGCTGCAGGGCCCCAAGGATGCAAGAACATTGAGCAGGTCTGTCTGTCTGGGCCTCCTGGGGGCTGCCTGACTGGTCCAGCTGGCCTTGGCATGTTGAGAGTTGCTTCTCTTCAGCCCCTGAAACCCTAGAGTTCCATGCATTCCTTCCTGTGGGAAAGAGCTGTCCTTTTCCTCCAGGGGTTCATAGCTGAAATTGGGATTCCTCCTTCAAATTTGATTATATCCAAGGATTATTCCCATATGAAACTTACCAGGACAGACAGCTCTGGAAGGCCTTGGCCTCTTGGGGGCCACCTCTCATCTGCCTTCAAAACACTGGGGGCCTGTTCTTTTCATCCCATTGGAAAAAACACTTTCAAGTCCGGCCATCCATGGCCAAAATTGAGAATCCACCTCCAAAATTCCTTATATCCAAGGGTAGCTCCCAGACAAAAATGCTGCCAGGGGTGCTATCAGGGCCAGGCAGTCCTGGGGCAGGGACAGGCCATGGGCACTGCTGGGGCAGAACTGTCGCCTCAGGCCAGGCCCTGGGGCTCCAGGCCCAGGCTCTCTCAAGAACAGGCCAGGCCAGTGCTCAGCAGAGAAAAGCCCAGGCCCCAGGCTGGCCGTGGGCACAGTCCTGGGGGGGGGCAGTGCTGGGGCTGATCCATCCCCAGGGACAGGCCATGGGCACTGCTGGGGCAAGAACTGAGCCCTGGCCCTCAGGCCAGGGCCCCATCCCTGGGGCTCAGCAGGCTCCACAGCAGGGGAGCACCCCCAGGCTGTGGGGACTGAACCTCAAGAACATGCCCCTGGGGCCAATGCTGGGGACAGCAGGGAAAAAGGTTTTTCCTGGCCTCTGCAGTCAGCCCATCAGCTGGGCTTTCCTGTCCCACTGCAGACGCTGTTGGGCCAGGGCTGCCTGGGCCACCCCAAAGTGCCCAGCAGTTCCTTGGCATCACCTTTGCTTTCTTTCCTCTTCCTGCTTCAAATTTCTTCCTAGCTTAACCATGGGGAGGCTTAGAATGTGGGAAGAGATTTTGGGAAGCAATTACCTGATCTGCCATCAGATGCAGTGGGGAATGGGCCTACGAGTGTGGGGAATGTCCATGCCCCAGCTGTCACCCACCAATACATCCACACGGGGAATGGCCCTATGAGTGTCCTGGGTCCAAAACAGTTGTCCAGCATCTTTTGTGGGCTCCTCGATTTGATGTTTCTTTCGGTTGGGAAGCAAGGATCCTTTCTTGGTTTCTTATCAACGGGTGTGCCAATCCTTTCTTGGTTTTTTGTGTTGTCCCAGGCCAATTTTGGTTGTGAAGTCTCTGCCGCATACCTCACAGATCCACTCTCCAGCTGGAGCCCTTTCAGTTTCTGGACCCCTGCATTTTGCAAAATGACAAATAACACTATGATAGTTAATATTTTCCTTTCCACACTTGGCACACCGAAAGCAAGCCCTCCTTTTCCTGTGTGTCTCCTTTAGATGTTCAATCAGGCCTAACACAGAGTTTACCTGGCTACCACAGCAGGGACAAAGTGGATTTTTGTCAGGAACGGTCACCTTCACAATGTTATCCAGTGACTGCCCTCCGTGTTCCCCAGGCACTGGAGGCAATGCCTCTGGTGTGCCTTCACTCACCTTTTCACTGCTTCCCTCACCAAGCAGAAACAGTTCACTGTCTCGTGGGAGGCTAGGATCTAAGTCTGAGTGCCCACCAATACCCTGGACAGGCGTACCGGCAGCCCCCAGACCCCCCCGCCAAAGGACAGATTCGGATTTTGAGCCATCAAATTGGGACCACATTCACCGGTGAGAATGGAGTGGGTGGTCACTCCACTTCCGAGCTCTTTGCCCCTGACTGCAACTGGGGGTCAGGTTTCAGGCAATAAGCCACGCGGCCTTTATCGAGGAATTTGTTTCACCGAACTTGGTAGGAGTTCGTTGGTGTCTTGGTTTGGCAAGACAGGACTCTGCTAAGGAAGGCAAGAGCCTCCCCTAAAATGGAGAATGTAAACCCTCCCCACCCCTCCGAATGGCTATAAATTTTAATTAAGGGCCTCTCAGGCAAAAATATGGGAGCAGGAAATAACAGTTCTTGAATTGGGAAAAGAAAAAAAAAAAAGGATTAAATAGGACAATGCAGTACACCAGAACTACACTGACAGAGTCAGAACCCAACCTGACACCCTGTGGGTCAGGGTGTTGGTGACAGTCCAATTGGAAATGTGGCTTCAGACTTCCTGAAATATCAGGTGTGGTTCTGTTGGAGTGAGGGGGATCTGTAGAGAAGGATGTATTCTTCCTCTGAAGATCCAGTGGAAGAGACAGCCGCTGTTCCTCTGGGGAATCCAGTGGAGAAAGTTATGCTGGTGCTCCAGAATCTTGGATTATATCTGGGTAGCAATGCTTGGCTCCTCCCTCTGGGTGGAGCATCTCACAATGGGATGTTATAGTTCTTATCAGTCATGCACTGACATTCAATAGTCTGTTATCAGCAGAGGTCCCCTCCCGAGGGAGGTGTGAATGTGGTCACTCAAAGAGAGAGATAAAGCAAACTGCCCACTTGACAAATGTAATCTGCCATACAGATGGTAATGGAAAACATCTTGCATGCAATCTTCAACATTATCCACCCTTCTTTCTATTTCCATCTGCACCACAAAAAAAAAAAAAAAAAAAAAAACAAAAACAAACCTTACACACAGTCCTCACTAAAGACTAGGTCTCCCTGTGGTACACAACGGCTTTCTCCATCTTTCTGCATTACTCACCAAGTGCAACCAGGTCCTTGAGCAAAAACAATTCCACAGATGGGTTTGTCTTTGACCAAGGCAGGAGTAATCCAAACAGTTCTTCCTAAAATACCTTTCACGTGTACAGGGACTTTATCTCCATCCACTGTGTGCAGGGGTTCAGACTGGGCAGGACCAGCTCAATTTATGGACCTTCTGGTGTTGACCATCCAGGTGGCTTTTACTAGGTTCATTTCCCAGTTTCTAAAAGTCCCCCCCGAGTGCCTTCAGGGCTGTTTTAAGCAGTCCACTGTACCATTCAACTTTGCTGGCAGCTGGTGCATGGTAGGGGATATGATATAACCATTCAATGCCATGTTCCCTGGCCCAGGTGTTGATAAGGCTGTTCTTGAAATGGGTCTCATTGTCAGACTCAATTCTCTCAGGGGTGCCATGTGTCCACAGGACTTGCTTTTCCAGGCCCAGGATTGTTTTCTGGGCAGTGGCGTGAGGCACAGGGTAGGTCTCCAACCATCCAGTGGTGGCTTCCACCATGGTCAGCACGTAGCACTTGCCCCGGCGTGTCTGGGGCAGTGGGATGTAGTCAATCTGCCAGGCCTCCCCATACTTGTACCTGGACCACCACCCACCATACCAGAGTGGCTTCACTCGCTTGGCCTGCTTGATGGCAGCACACATCTCACAGTCATGGATGACCTCAGAAATACTGTCCATGGTTAGATCCACCCCTCGGTCTCGTGCCCACTTATAGGTGGCATCTCTACCCTGATGACCTGAGGCAGCATGGGCCCATCAAGCTAAGAACAACTCCCCTTATGTTGCCAATCTAAGTCTATCTTTGACTGCTGCCTGATCTACCTGCTCGTTGTTTCAGTGTTCCTCATTAGCCCGACTCTTGGGGACATGGGCATCAACATGACGGACTTTCACAGGTAGCTTCTCTAACCGAGCGGCAATGTCTTTCCACTCATCAGCAGCCCAGATCGGTTTTCCCCTATGCTGCCAGTTGGCCTTTTTCCACCTTTCCAGCCAGCCCCAAAGAGCATTGGCTACCATCCATGAAGCAGTATAAAGGTAGAGCTTTGACCATTTCTCTCCCTTAACAATGTCCAGGGCCAGCTGAACAGCTTTGAGTTCTGCAAGTTGACTTGATCCACCTTCTCCTTCAGTAGCTTGTGCAACCTGTCGGGTGGGGCTCCATACGGCTGCTTTCTACTTCCAGTTCATCCCTACAATGCGACAGGAACCGTCAGTGAAAAGAGCGTAGCGCATTTCCTCTGGGGGTAGTTGGTTATATGGAGGAGCTTCTTCAGCACCTGTCACTGGTTCTTGTTCCTCTTCATCAGTGAGACCAAAGTTCTCACCTTCTGGCCAGTTTGTAATTAGCTCCAGAATCCCAGGGCGATTCAGGTTTCCAAGACGGGCGTGCTGTGTGATAAGAGCAATCCATTTACTCCATGTAGCATCAGTGGCATGGTGGGTGGAAGGAACCTTGCCTTTGAACATCCACCCCAGCATCGGTAGTTGGGGTGCCAGGAGGAGTTGTGCTTCTGTGCCAATCACCTCTGAGGCAGCCTGGACTCCTCCATAGGCAGCCAAGATTTCCTTCTCTGTGGGAGTGTAGTTGGCCTCAGACCCTCTGTAGCTTTGATTCCAAAATCCCAGTGGTCAACCCCGAGTCTCCCCAGGCACCTTCTGCCAAAGGCTCCAGGACAAGCCATGGTTCCTGACTGCAGAGTAGAGCACGTTCTTCACCTCTGCTCCTGTCCTGACTGGGCCAAGGGCAACCACATGAGTGATCTCCTGCTTGATCTGGGCAAAGGCTTGTTGCTGTTCAGGACCCCAGTGGAACTCGTTCTTCTTGCAGATGACCAGGTAAAGAGGGCTCACAATCTGACTGTATTCAGGAATGTGCATCCTCCAAAAACCTATGGCACCCAGGAAAGCTTGCATTTCCTTCTTGCTAGTTGGTGGAGACATCGCGGTGATTTTGTTGATGACCTCAGTGGGAATCTGACATTGTCCGTCTTGGCACTTCACTCCCAGGAACTGGATCTCTTGAGCAAGTCCCTTGACCTTGCTCTTCTTGATGGCGAAGACGGCTTCTAGCAGAATCCTGATGATCCTCTCTCCTTTCTCAATGTGAGAGTCTGTCCAAAATACCCTCCATTTCTGCCTCAAGATTGTCATGGAAAAAAGACCACCGAAGAATTGGAGGCCGTTGAGCCAGTGGGGGAGGAAAAAGATCATGTGCTTCTCAGTCCACTGTTTCCACAGGTGCTGTTTGCATAGCACGCCACGCTGAACTCGGAGGGGGCATCCTGCCCTTCTCTGAACAATGGACTTGGATTTTCTCCCCACCTCCTGGCCTGGCTGGTTTGAGCTCTAGGGGTGGTCCCTTCTCCAAAAGAAGACCCCTCTTGCCTGCTTCCCACCATCGTAACAGACAACCAGAAATGCAAGCCTCTTCATCAAGGAATTAGGACAAGACAATCCTGTGCAAAGGACCCCCCTCGCACTCCCTTCCTAGAGACTGGGACTGAAACCCCCCCCAACTCGGGGGAGGTGTGCAGTGAGGGCGGAGGGGAGAAGGCTGCCCAGAGCAAGCACAGGTGCGAGCGTTGAGCCATGAAAACAATGGTACCTGTTGCCTGGCTTGAGTTTGTGTATCCCTCATTACTTTACTCCCCGCTCAAGCCTTTTGTTTCGGCCGAGAAACTCATCCCCTTCCCCCAATGAAAAAAGAGTATAATTGGAGACCAGTTCAGCTGTGCCTTTGAGATCTCCCTGGACATGGCCTAGTGAGCTTTGGCGGCTGGACCCTGGAGAATTGAGCAACACCGCATTTCAGTAGCTATAACCCCCTCCCATTCTCCTTTTTCCTTCCTTTTTCCTTATCTTCTCCTGTCTTTCCCGGGATCCCCAACACCAACGCCCTTTTCTGTTGTGTTTCAATAAAACAAAAGTGGTTGATTTTGAATACTGCAAATCCTCTGTGCCTGTGATGGTGATTTTGCACCTAAAAAATCACCGCATAATCTGTTTACTGGGACGGATCACGACACTCAAATACTTCCATTGCCGTGTTCCCCCACACAATGATGTCATCAATGATGTACTGCAGGTGTTCTGGAGTCTTACCCTTTTCTAGTGCAGTCTGGATCAGTCCATGGCAGATGGTGGGGCTGTGCTTCCACCTCCAGGGACAGTCGGTTCCAGGTGTACTGCACTCCCATCCAGGTGAAAGCAAACTGAGGCCTGCATTCTGCTGCCAAAGGAATGGAGAAAAATGCGTTAGCAATGTCTATAGTGGCGTACCACTTTGCTGCCTTGGACTCCAGCTCGTACTGGAGTTACGTGTGTCTGGCACAGCAGCACTCAGTGGTGGAGTCATTTTATTCAAGCCACAATAGTCCACAGTCATTCTCCATTCTTTGTCAGACTTGCACACAGGCCAAGGGGGCTGTTGAAGGCTGAGTGGGTCTTGCTGACCACCCCTTGGCTCTCCAGCTCACGGATCATTTTGGGGATGGGCATCACGGCATCTCGATTTGTCTGATACTGCCGGCAGTGCACTGTTGAGGTGGCAATTGGCGCTCGTTGCTCTTCCACCTTCAGGAGTCCTACTGCAGATGGGCTTTCTGATAGTCCAGGCAAACTGTTCAACTGCTTGATGTTTTCTGCCTCCACAGCACCTATGCCAAAAGCCCATCTGAGTCCTTTTGGGTCTTTGTAACAGCCGTTCCGGAGGAAATCTATGCCCAGAATACACGGGGCCTCTGGGCCAGTCACAATAGGATGTTTCTGCCACTCTTTCCCAGTCAGGTTCACCTCGGCTTCTAACAGGGTCAATTGCTGTGATCCCCCTGTCACCCCGGCAATGGAAACAGGTTCTGCCCCCACATGTCCCGGTGATAATAGGGTACACTGTGCACCAGTATCAACTAAAGCATCGTACTTTTGTGGTTCTGATGTCCCAGGCCATCGGATCCAGACCGTCCAGAAAATCCGTTTTTCCCGTGCCTCTCCCTGGCTAGAGGCAGGGCCCGTCTAACCCTGGGCATGCATGGTAGAGGTTCCTTCCAGGGGACCTGACAGATCTCTCCGCGGTTCTGCCGTCGTGTCTCTCCTGGGTGGCTCGCAGGAGGAGGATATGCGCAGCTTTGTCTTCTAGGGGCAGAGCTGGGGTCCAGTCTTCGGGGGAGCTGATTTGGGCATGTTGAACCCAGCTGATGTTACCCAACCCCCGTTGGGACCTGGATGTACCAGCCTCAGGATGACTCCTCCCACTCAGGGCGAGGGGCTATGAAGGTTTTCAGCATCTCTGCAGGCTGAGCACTCCGCTCCTCATGCTCAGACATCACTCCAATTTCTCAACTTGATATTGGCTCGTTGTTTTGGGGTTCTTTTCTTTACATTTGAAGTAGTAGCTTCTCATGGTATGCTGGTCCTGAAGTTTAATCTGTATGTCCCCCTCCCACGTTTCGTCTTCTCTCCCCACTGTCAGAGGAGGTCCATGCCCTTCACTATCTTGGAAGAAGAGCTATTAACTCAGCCCCAGCCAGGGCCCTTACCAAAACAAAAAGAACCATTAACGACAATGACTCCTAATTATCATAACAAACAGGTAGCACTTAAGCAGCAACCCTGGTCTGACTTAGTTTTTGTAACTTTTTCTTCACAAAAAAAAATTGGCAGTTTTTTTGTTCATAACAGTCCCCCCTCTTTTTCTTTGACCGAGCTTAAATTTAAGCTCACATCAACTTAAAATTTTTGACTCATGAGCTTCATATTTAATTTTTTGTATTGATTATAAATCTCTTGAGCACTCTGATAATCATGGTTACTTAACTTTGTTACTTTGCTTGGTTTCTTTAGGTTGGTCTGCATGGCTAATATTACTATTTTAATGAAACAGGGAAACAGGCATAGTAAAAAGAGCAATCTTCCAAGTATACACACAGTGAGGAAAACTACTTTTTCTCTTGCATCTTTTTTGAAAATCCATAGGTTATCTCACCAACTGGAATCAAGTATAGGAGTTTGTTCCTGGTTATTTACACATGCTAATTTTTTTATTGCATTTGTAATGTTTCTAATAATTGCATTCTTCATTTTTAATACTGCTTGGAGCTTGATGATTTTGCTTAGCATAGATATTGGGGTCTGAAGTTGGCTTTTACAATTTTGGGTTTTTTCAATTTCTATTGCATTTTGCTTTTTTTGTTTAGTTTCTTTTAAATTATTGTATACAGGGACTCTTAAACTTGATCCAGTTTCTTTGGGTGATAAGAAGAAATCTGGTTTTATTATTTCAACGGTGCAGCTGCTAGACCAGTTTGACAATTTAGTGTGTGCTATAGTACTAGAGATTAAAACCAGGTGTTTAGGGCTCTCTTGAAATGTATTTTCAGTTTCTGTTGGGCACTCTCAATATTCACACAGTTCTTTCATTTTCTAACAGGGGTTCATTTCTTTTTCAGTACACTCATAACATTCACATACTTCATAGTGGGTACACTTGTCTCTTTCTTTTTCCTCAACAGACTCTAATTTATTTGGATCTGGTGGGATCCATTGGGTAGCTGAATACTTTCTTGCTAAATACTTGTTACAAACCATCTTTCTCACCGTTTTTACTATTTCTTTTCTTTTTACTAGATCTACTGAGCTTGCTTCAGCAGCATCCCATTCAAAGCACAACTAGGCTTCTCCTATAGGGCACTCTCCTAGGAGTGGCTGCTTAAAAGTGGCAGTATTCTGGGCTATCCAATACATTCTCTTATTTTTCTGATAAAGGACCAATTGGGAGAGGTTAACACAATTTGGGTTAGAACTGATGTAGACTCTCGACAAGGAGCTCCTTCTTCTTCACAGTCTGCCCACTGATGGCTAGAGTTTATGGTGCCACATAATATGTGGTACAGGCGTATCAGCAGCCCCATTTTAGGGACCAGGATAGTAAATTTGCCACAATTTTAGGTGAGGTAGAATAAAAACGGTAGTGGACCCCAACCACATAGCAATCTTTTCCCCACTTTAAAACTCTGGGACCAGGTTTTGGGCAAAAAGCCCCACAGCTCTTACTGTAAATTTGTTTCAGGAGGATGAAATTTCAGCAGGAAGATGTTGAACTGTCCAACCCTGCAGCCTCTGTGCTGGGGCAGAGATCAACTGGGTTACATTACACAGGGTATCCAGCAGGACCACGAGGAGGTGTGATCTCTGCACCAATGCCCACTTTGTAACTATACTCTCAAAAACCGCCTTGAGAGAGTCATAGTCACTCCTGCCACTTGCCTGCACTTCATCGAATTACTTCACTTTGACATTCAGAGCACTGGGCAGAAATCATATGGCATCAACACCCACCTCAGGCCTTTGTGATGCTTTAATTTAACAGTCTGATTCCCCTTGTTTGCACCAGTTCTAATCTGGCTGCTGGGTGCTGGCCAAGGTGGGGCACCAGCCTGGGGACCCCCCTGGGGATCCTCTACCATGTGAACCGCTCAGCCGTCACCTTTTCAGAGCAGTTGACAGCAGGGCATGGAGCGACTGATACGGCTTGATCGTAGCCAGGTGTTCCACAGCAGCTGGGAGTCTCACAGCAGCCAGAGATAGCTTGGCAACAGGCATGGGCAGCTCCATAGCAGCCAGGAATGGCTCCAGAGCCAGGCACCCCCTTACAGTGCCAGGGCGCTCTCCCGCCGGGGCCAGGCACTGTCTCGCCGTGGCTGGGCACAGCTGTAGGGGTGCTTTCAGTCACAGCAAAGCACAGAGTGGTGGTTCCACTGCAGGCAGAGATGGCTACAGGGGCAGCAGCATGGCACAGAGGAGCTGGAATCTCAGAGGGGCTGGGCAGCATTTCTGAGATCTCAGCTGGTGAGGCAGGCCCTGGTGGAGGGGCAGCAAAGCTCACTCCATGGCCAGGCACTGTCTTGCAGGAGCAAGGCATCTCACAGTGGTGGCAGCTGGGTGCCTTGCAGCGGCTGCAGTGGCAAAGTGCCTCCCTTCTGCTACCAAGTGCTGCTTCTGGGGTTGCAGCTGCGGCAGCAGGGCACAGCAGAGTGGCAGAGTGCCTGTTCAATGTGGCTCTGCAGCATGACATCTCTCCACCCTCTGGATCAACAGCAGCGTGCTCCATTGACAACCCGTGCTGTTCTTGGGCAGTTGCGTCAGTTTCTGCCAGCACGGCAGAACACGGGGCAGCAGACGCAGAGCAGCACAGCAGCCAGTCCTTTCAGGAGTCTTGGCAGCCATGGCAGGGCACGGAGGGGCTGCAGGGTGCTCATTGAACACAGCGAGGCTGCTCGGGGCACTGCCACCACTGACCCCAGGGACGGCTCCCTCAGCTGACAGCGCCCTCCCGCCTGGGGCAGCGGCACGATCCCGGGTGACCAGGGGACATCCTGCTGAGCAAACACCTCTGCCAAGGGTAGCAGCACAGTCCTGGGGGCAGCAGGGCACTTCTCGGGCAGGTCACCCTCACCTGGGGAGGCTCCATGGCTCTGCCTGGTGGCCTCCAGGTGGGCTGTGCCTTCTTGTCAATGGTTGACCCTGGCACAATGCCAGTGCCCCCATGAAAATATCCTCTCCCTGGTTCCTGCTGTGAGATGTGACCAGGAATAAGCAAAGCAGGCCTCCACTTAGAAATGTAGAAAACAAAACTTTATTAACTACACTACAGTAGGAAAGAAAAGGAAAGGAAAAAAAAAAAAAAAAAACACATTAAAGGAAAAATGAAAACCTTGCAAACACATTTCCTCCTCCCCCCACCAAATCTCCAACACAATACATCTCCCAAATCACCGACTCTCTGTCCATCACCACCCAGTAAATAATCAAGACTCAATTTATTAAGAGGAGAGGAGTCCTTCTCGCGCCGTGGTGACCTCTTCCTTTTCCATGTCCAGTCCTCTCACCACTGAACAGGGACCAGAGCTGCTTCTAGGGTTGTCCTTTTAAGGATGCTTAAAAAGAGCACAGTCTCACCTTTGGGACACCTGTCCCCCCAAATTTTACCCCCTGGGGCCTAGGGGCTCCACCACTGGACCCTCTTGGCTCTGAGGCATCGCCTCCCCCTGGATGCAGTCTCTGTATCACAGGAAACATAGTTCTGTCCATGGCTATACAAGAAGAGTCCAGCCAAGGCCACTCCATCATCCCTTCCACCCAAGGTTCTTCTCTCGCTCCCTTGCTCAGACCTTCATCTCACTTACTCAGTTCCTTCTTCATCCTCTACTCCATCTCCTCTCCAGGAAAGGTCAATGCTCTGCAAAGTTTTCATTCTCCACAAAAGGGTTAAAAGCTCTTACACACGGCTGGACACATCACTGCACGGCCTCCCCCCATTTCGGCATCCCCCCCCTTCTCTGCTGGCGGGCTGTGCGGCCAGCACAGGATATCAAATTTCAAGATAACAGTTCAGTCTCAGACGCTGGCACTTTCTCTCACTCTCTCCTGGGGGAGGGGCTGCCCGATGCCTCTGGCATTTTTTTCCTCCACCCTTCCACCCTGGGGGGGGGGGGTGGGCCAGGCCAGGCCTACCCCCATCTCGGTCCAGGCCCAGGCCTACTGCATGGCTGGTCCCCTCCCCCGCCCAGCAGCAGCAGCTGGACAGGGGAGGGATCCGAGCTCCTTCCCGGCGAAGTCCCAAGAGCTTCCCAGGGGCAGAGCTCTGCTTTTAACCCCTGTGTGTTCTCAGAGGCGTATCCAACTCTCAGTAGTCAATCCAGATGTCAATACCAAACCTGGGCAGCCAATTGGACTGACCACAAAAATCCCAGAGATCCACTTCCTCTCAAACCACGACACTTCTGCACTCATCCTCTTCCCTCGCTCACCCAGCACAGCCTCTGCTCTCCCTGCTGCCTCCCTCAGCACCCTGCTTTCGCTGTTAGCCTTGGTGGAGAGCCAGTGAACACCCCAACCTTGGAAACATTCCTGCTTGGATGGGCTCTGAGCAACATGATGGAGTGAAAGATGCCTCTCCCCCCACCCCACAGGGGGCACTGTGGTGTCAGCTACTGGAGTGGTCGGTGTCTCTTGTAAGATGCAATTCTCCCAGAGAGCAGAGAGAACACAAAGCAGCACAGCTGGCAAGAACACCCTCCATGGAGATGAGACTATTCTGGATCAACAGGCTCAGGCTGCCCAGTTTTGCCTCCTTGTAGATGGACACAAGGGTCAGAAGAGACTGAGAGCCAGGAGGCCCCACAGTGTCTCTGAGTGCCCTTGGTTCCCTGAGATCACACAGTGTCCCAGAGTCCCTTTGGTTCCATGAAGCCCCACAATGTTACAAGGATCCCTGGACAGTACAAGACCCTGAGGTATCCCAATGGATCCTTGGTTCCAACTGGCCTCAATGAGTCACAAGGGCCTTTTGATTCCATGACACCCCACAGTGCCACAGTGTCCCTTTAGTGCCACAAGCCACAGTGTCACAATGGCTCCTGAGCATCTTTAGGCACCAGAGCCTCAGAGCATCCCCTCAGTTCCATGAACTCCACAGTGTCACAATGTCCCCTTGGTTCCATTTAGTCCCGCAGTGTCACAAGGATTCCTGGGAAGCATGAGGCGCTGAGGTATCACAATGGATGGTTCCATGAAGCCCCAGAGTTTCACAGTCTCCTCTTGCTTCCATGGATTCTACAAGACCCTGGAGTGTCACAGGGCCCCGATAGTCCCATGAGTCTTCACAGTGTCACCATGTCCCCAGGAGGCACTGCAGTGTGACAATGTCCCCAGGAGGCACTGCAGTGTCACAGAGACACAGCACTGGAGTGGGCACAGCACCAGGGGATGTTTGGAAGTGTTCCCCTGTCTGTGACATGACAGCAGTGGCAATTCCAATGTCCCCCTCTCTGTGACACCAAAGCAATTGCAAACCCAGTGTTCCCCTCTCTGTGACACCACAGAGGTGGCACCCCCAGTATTCTCCTCTCTATGACAGCCCCACAGTGGCAGCCCCAACAATCCCCTGTCTATGGAACCAGAGCAGTGTCAATCCCAAAAATTCCTGCACTGTGACACCACAGCAGTGGAAGACCCAGTGTCCCCTGTCTGTGACACCGCAGCTTTGGCAGCCCCAACATTGCCCTCTCTATCACTCCACAGTAGAGGCAGCCCCAATATTCTTCTCTCTATGACAATACAGCACTGGCAGCTCCAGCGTTCCCATATGTATGATACCACTGTGGTGGCAGCCACAAGGTTCCCCTCACTGTGACACCTCAGTGGTGGCAGCCTGTTGTCCCTTCTATGACACTACAGCAGCAGCCACCCCAACATTCCCTTGTCTGTGACACCACAGCTGTGGCAGTCCCATTGTCCTGGTCTCTGTGACACCACAGTGGTTGCTGCCCAAACGTTCCCCTGTCTGTGACACTACAGCTGTGGCAGCAGCACTAGAACAGAAGCAGCAGCCGTGGAACAACAGGGGAGCAGGGGAGGAGCACAGAAGGAGTAGTGGAACAGTGGTAGATGAGCAGGGTTGGAGGAGCATCGGAGCAGCACTGGAAGAGCAGAGGAACTGTGCTGAAACAGCACAGCGCAGCTTTTGAGCAGCAGTGGAGTGAACATGGAAAAGGTGGAACAGTGGTGCCACAGGAGCTACAGCCATGGAATAATGGTGGCAAAGGAGCTACAGCCATGGAATAGTGGTGGCACAGGAACTACAGCCATGGTACAGTGGTTGCACAGGAACTACAGCCATGGTAGAGTGGTGGCACAGGAACTACAGCCATGGAATTGTGGTGCCACAGCCCCGCAGCTGTGGAGCGGCACCTGAGATGCTGAAACTGCGGGACACAGAGCGCCTCCCAGCACTGGGTCCTGCAGGAGCCAGCCCCGCACACACCAGAGCGATGCCCCTCAGGCTGACCCAGAGCTGGGGACAGAGGCAGGAATTGCTGCTGGGCTGTGGAAGACGTGGATCGAGTGCATTTAATGGTCACCTTGGGATTTGATCCTGCTCATTGTGGCTGCTTTTGTGCTGTCGGGGCCATTCCAGTTCATCTGAAGTCATGAACTCAGGAGAAACTTGGGACAAAAGGAATCAAAGTGCCTTCTGTCCTGCTGTCTTGGTCTGGAAAGACAGGTGCCTGCTAACTAAAGCAGGAGCCTCACCTGAAATGGAGAATGTGAACCCTCCCCATCCAAACTGCTATAAATTTTAAATTAAGGGGCTGTCAGGCAAAATAAAAAGTATGGGAGCAGGAAATAACAGTTCTTTAATAGGGAAGAAAATAAAAGGACAAAATAAAAAATGCAGTAAACTAAAACAACACTGACAGAGTCAGAACACAACTTGACACCCTGTTGGTCAGCGTGTTGGTAGCAATCCAATTGGAAATGTGGCTGCAGTCCTCCTGGAGTGTCAGGTGTGCTTCTGTTGGAGCAGGGCTCCTGTAGAAAAGGGTGTAGTGTTTCTCGGAAGATCCAGTGGAAGAAGAGGCAGCTGCTGTTCCTCAGGGAAATCCAGTGGAAAAGCTGTGCTGCTATTCCAGAATCTCCAGGTTCTATCTGGCTAGAATGCTTGGCTCTTCCCTCTGGGCAGAGCCTCTCCCAATGGGATGCTGTAGCTCTTACCATGCATGCAGTGACATTCAATAGCCTGTTATCAGCAGATGTCCCCCCAGAGGGAGCAGTAGCTTAGGAAGAGATAAGGAAAACTGCCATACAGATGGCAAATAGAATACATCTTGCCTTGCAATCTGGGACACCTGCAGAGAAAGACATCTTGGTAGAAGTTGAATGATTTCTGATTTGGGAACCAAAGTGGGTGAGTTATTGGCCTGTGGTTTGTTCTCATCCAGAAAGAATTTCCAAAGTACTGCAATTTGGCATTGAAAACGAGGAATGTGCCTCTTCATCTGGATATTGCACATGGACTACAGAGCTATTTGTGGTCATTATGATAAGAAAACAACTGGAGATCTTTTCCTGCTTTCACTCTTTCTTCCAGTCTCTGGGATTAGGCCTTCAACACTCCGTGTTGGAGTCTTCTTTCCATAATCTGCTCCTTTGGAGTTGGGATGTGACAAATCAGCAGTGGGAAGAGGGAGGGACCATTACAACTGCAAACTCTGTTTTCATAGTCTCTGGATTTCCAGTGCTTAGAAATGGTCATGTTTTAAACTCACACATTTCTCACTTTTTCCCTGGCAGAAAACCTTCCTTCGGCCCTATTTAGGAACTGACCCTGGGAAACACCTCATTGCAGATGCTTTTTGGTTGGTTTTGCTAAGAGATGACAAGAAAATCAGCACAAGGGGCAGGGATGAGGGAAAGGGAAGAAACAATTCCTTTCTTTTATCTTCCTTGTGGGAACTCTCCTCTAGAGGTTGTGCTTCAGCTGGAGACTTCCCAGGCCAAGGGCTGAGGGAAGCAATTCAGCTGAGGCAGTTGAGGCATCTCCTCCCTGGTTTGTAGCCCTGGGGCTGGCAGGGGACACAGGTGCCCCCCTTGCAGCCCTTGCACCGCCTGGAATGGGGGATTCCTCCTGCCTCTGCCAGGCGCTCATGATCCTGGCATTAGCCCTGGCCTGGGTGCTCCTGCTCTGAGCTCCCTGCCATGGTCATTGCTGGTGCTGGAGGGCAGCAGGGAGGGATTCAGTGCAAACCTGGGAGGTGCCAGTGGGCTCAGAGACAGGTGGAGGTGACAGTCACACAGTGACGGGAGGTGCAGATGGACACAGGGACAAGACAACACCCCTGGGAAGACCTCTTGGAAATTTGGGGGACTTTGAGTGTAAAATACACACGGACAAACACAGACACACACTGAATACTGCAAAGCATTTCCCAGCTGTCTTAGGTTGGAGATGGGGGTGTATTCTATTCCTATCTGATGGGGCAGTTATCTTCTGTTAATTGGGCAGTTTTCTTTATCTCTTCCACAACCCATCCTCCCTCCCAGGAGATATCTTCTCTTAATGGGCCATTGTGTGCCGCTGCATGACTGATAAAATTCCATCACCCTATTGTGAGAAGCTCCGCCCAGAGGGAGGAGCCAAGCATTCCTGCCTGGATATAATCAGAGAGCTGGAAGAGCAGAGTCAGCCTTTTCCACTGGATTCCCAGAGGAAAACCAGACCCAACATGACAACCACTGGCTCTTCAGAGGAAAACTGAACTGTTCTACAGGATCCCTGCTTCAACAGAGCCACAGCTGTCACTGCAGGAGGACTGCAGCCACCGTTTATTGGGACTGTTACCGCCACTGTGACCCACAGGGTGTCAGGTTGTATTCTCAATCTGTCCGTTTTTTTCTTTGTACTATTGCATTTATATTTTAATTTTCCTGCTAAATAACTGGTATTCCTAGTCCCATATCTTTTACCTGAGAGCCCCATAATTTCAAAATTATAACAATTCAGGAGGAGGGTGTTTACATTTTCCATTTCAAGGGAGGCTCTTGCCTTCCTTAGCAGACACCTGTCTATTCAAACTGAGACAATGCCCCAGGACAGCCAGGCAGTTTTGGAGGAAGTCAGTGTCCCTTTCCCCCTCTCTCCTGGTCCATCTCCCAGCCCAGCATGGCCCCGGGCTGCAGGACAGTGCCACTGTCAATGCCGTCCTGTTGGGGATGCACTGGGGGGGATCTCCTTCCCCTTCCCTCTGGCACAGAGGCAAATCCCATCCTCTCTTTGTCCTTCCTCTCACGGGCAAGAAGCTGAGGATGGAGACCAGGGAGGACAAATTCCCACAGCAGAACCTTGTGGAAGTTGCCATTTTAAATGGCTCCATGGAACAGGAATCCAATGGGGAGGAGAAGTCCCAGAGGTCCCACAGGAGGAGGGGCTCCAAACCCAGCCCTGGGTGCTCTGAGGAAGAAAGATCCACCGTGTGCCAGAAAGGCAGACAGAGCTTCAGCCAGGGCTCAGAGCTGGTGGTGCATGAGCAGCTTCACCACGGGGAGAAGCCCTACAAGTGCTTGGAGTGTGGGAAGAGCTTTTGCCAGAGCAATTACCTGATCCGCCAGCAGATGATCCACACGGGGGAATGGGCCTATGAGTGTGGGGAATGTGGGAAGGGCTTCAGGTGCAGCTCTGAGCTCGTCACCCACCAATGCATCCACACGGGAGAACGGCCCTATGAGTGTCCTGAGTGTCCAAAACGGTTTCACACCACCTCCACTCTCCTCAGGCACCAGCGGATTCACACAGAGGAGAGGTCCTTCCGCTGCCCCGACTGCAGGAAGAACTCCACCCGCAACACCCACCCTGTCTCCCACCAGTGCATCCACACTGGGGAGAGGCCCTACAAGTGTCCCAAGTGTGGGAAGAGCTTCACCCAGAGCTCTCATTTGAACAAACATCAATGGAGGCACTGGTAAGGGAAGCCCTGTGAGTGCCCCAAGTGCAGGAAGAGCTTCATGCACTGATCCAGCTTCATCCCCCATTGGAGGACCCACGCTGGGAAGAACCCTGGTGATCCATGTTCCCTGTGATCCATGCCGGGAAGACTCCTGTCCCTTTTCCTGTCCCTGCCAATGACCTGATGTGGGATCAGAGGACATGAGGGTCTGGTCATGGCTGTGTCATTACAGTCATTCCCACTTCAGGTCTTTGCCAGAAGCCGGAAAGGAACTTTATCTTTCCCCTGAGGAGAAGGGTGTCCTTTCCTGGTAGGAGGAAATATGTGGCCGGGAAGAGACAGTTGGTGGTGTTGTAGCTTTTCCTGCAAATAGTTTTTTGTATCCCTTCTCTGTTCAATGTTGTTTTATTCCCATTTGTTCCATATATGGTTGCTGTTCCCAATAAATTATTCTTATCCCAGCCTGGGATCTTTGCCTTTTGTGCTTTCTATGGGAGGTGGGAGGGCACCGAGGGCACCGCAGTTTTAGTGGGAGCAGGAAAGTGGGGAATCCCATTCTGAAAACCTGGCCCATGGAAACCGAGCATCCCAGCTGGTCCCAGCCCTGGTGGCCAAGGCAACAGCCTTGGGAGCCAGTCCCTGGCTGGGGCTGTGGGAATCTCTTCCCTCTGGTGCCCAGGGACAGGAGTGGAGGGATCAGCTGCAGCTGAGTTGGGACAGGCTCAGGCTGGATGTCAGGAAAAGGTTTTTGCCCTGAGGCTGCTGGGGCCCTGCCCAGGCTCCCCAGGGAAGGGTCCCAGCTCCAGGGCTCTCTGAGCTCCAGCAGCATTTGGACAGTGCTGCCAGGCCCAGGCTGACATTGTTGGGGTGTCCTGTGCAGGGCCAGCAGTTGGACTTGAGGATCCTGGTTGCTCCCAGCTCCGCCAATTCTGTGGTTCTGGGATCCCATGAGCCTGGGGATGGGGCTGCAAATGCTTGCCATGGAAACAGACTCTGGCTGCAGGCCTGAGCTGGTGTCCATGGCAACCACCCCTGGCATAGGGTCTCCATGGATCTGCCAAGGGAATGACCATGCGTATTGGTTTAGGTTTGCCAATTCTAGATTTCCATACCAACGCACCAATTAATGTAGTGGGTTTTAGCGCTGGTCAAACACCAGTGCACCCACTAGAATATACAGCATTTCCTGCTGTGAGATAGGATTAGGAAGAAGGCAAAGCAGGCTCAAAACCTTAAAAGGATAGAATGAAAGGTTTTTAAACTGTAAGTGATAAAAAGAAAGAATCCTAAGAATCAGAATAAAGCTTTTAGAACACCCCTCTTCCCCCTACAATTTTTTCGTTCCCACTCACAAGGTGCAGAAATAATTCAGTCCCTTTATCACTTCTAAAAATAGTCTTTCTTCTATTCACATGGGGGTAGAGTCCTTCCAGTACATTTATGGAGAGTGTTCCACAAGGAAACAGTTCTCTCATGGCTTCTAATTTTCAGGAATAGCAGCTGCCAGGGAAAGTCTGCCATTGTGAAGTCCCTCCCATTTTTTCACAGCTTTTCCCACAGCTGTGTTTATGGGCCATGCCAACTTAATGGGTACTGTTTTAAGACAAGCTGTTCAAGAGCAAGAGTTCATTTAATCCATCTCTGAAATCATCTTTATCTCT
>JALJVW010002996.1:0-22809 GCA_024865655.1 Emberiza elegans
CATGTCCTCCTCTGTTCCGTGAGCCCTGCAATGTCACAATGGGCCTTTGGACCATGAGGGTTTTGTGGTGTCACAATGGTCTCCGTTGGCTCCACGGTGTCACAATGGAGCATTGATGAGAGGCGGCCTCTCTGTGTCACCCTGGAGCTTTGGTTCCATGAAGCCCTGCAGTGTCACAATGGTCCCCCCTTGGTTTCTTAGTGTCACAATGCACCACTGATGACAGAAGGCCTGGCAATGTCACAATGGCCCCTTGGTTCCATGCAGCCCTGCAGGGTCACAAAGGCCTCTTGGTTTCATGGTGCCCACAGTGTCACAATGGTCTCCTTGGTTCCATGGTGCCCCACAGCGTCACAATGCTTTGCTTATTCCATGGGGCCTCGTAGTGTCACAATGGTCTCCATGATTCCATGAGTCTCCTCAGTGCCACAACAGCCCCTTGGTTCCATGAGGTTGTGAAGTGTCTCAATGGTCTTTCAAGGTTCCATGGTTCCATGAGGGCCTTGCAATGTCACAGTGGACCTTTGGTTCCATGGGGTGTGACAATGTCCCAATGTCCCTTGTTCTCACAGGGCCCCACAGTGTCACCAGGGCCCCTTGGTCTATCAGGGCGCCACGGTGTCACAATGGTCCCTTGGTTCCATGGGCCCTGTGCTGCTGCATTCCCCCCCCCCTTCTCAGGCCGCCCTGCCAGCTGAGAAATGCTCCCTGGGCCTCGGCCTTGGCCAACAGCCCCTGGGCTCAGCTCCTCACAAACACTGTCTGCTCCAGGCACTGCTGCTGCCCAACCAGCTCCTGGTTCCTTTAGCAGCAGCCCTGGCAGCTGTTTCTGTTCCCTGCGTGGCACAACATCCCTGTTCTCACCCTGCCAAAAAAGCTGCTGGTGCCAAGTGCGGCCAGGATGAACCATGGCTGGGACTGAAGCCCCTCTCTTGGGGCCCTGCAAGCAGCGCTCAAAAGGAGCCCTTGCAGCTCTCCTGGGCCAGCCACTCCCTCGCAGTGGGGCCTCTCCCAGCCGGGAACTCTCCCGTTTGCTGCACTCGGGGATCCTGAACAACGGCGGAGCCTGGGCGATCCCCCCACTCCTCCAGGCTCAGCCCTTTGCCCGCTGGGGAGATGCCAAAACATCCTCAGGGAGCATTCCCTGCCCTCAGGGGAATTGCTCACAGGTGCCTTGCACTGACTCTTGGTGTCTGTGTGCACACAGGAGTGCCTGTGCTGGGGAAATGTGGCACAAATGCTGCTCTCTGAGGGCTTGGGGTGCCTTGGAGAGCTGAGCCAGTCAGGCCTGCAAGTGATGGTGAGTCACAAGCTGTAAGCTGAGTTCAATGCTGCTAAGAGTTGTTCTTTTGCTAAGTTGTTTACATTGAATAGAAGTGATAAGCTAAGTTGAATATTGTAAAGTTTTATTGCAGAGCTACATCATTAAGTCCTAGGTTACAAGTAAGGTTCAATACTGTTAAGTGCTGTTTTTTTGCTAAATGCTGAAGTCTAAGAATCAGTCAAGTCCCGGTTTTGGTTCATTTCTTCTTTGACTGGATTTTGTTTGGTTTTTTGTTGCTTTGTTTCTTTGGTGTGCCTAGAGTGCCCAGTCAGGAGCAGAGTGACTCTTGCCAAGGAACTCTGTGCTGCTCTCCCTTAATATTCAATCTGGTTTTTGCTGATTCCTTGCTGGGGATTTTTTCAGCGCTCTCAGCCCCTCGTTTGTAAGAGGGTGAAGGAGCCCTGGCCCAGGCTCTGGCCCTGGGGGACACGGGGATGCTGCCGGGGGTCCCTGTCCCCTGTGCCACCCCAGGGCCCCGGCCCCCCGGCCCCGTGTCAGGCTCTGGGCTCGATCTCGTGGAACATCCTCTGGGGAGGCTGTGGGGCCAGGGGGACCTGGGGGGGACAGGGGACCCCGCTGTGCACGAGCAGGGTTGGACTGCTCTGGGGGAACTGTGAGGGGGCCGGGGCAGAGGGACCTCCCAGTGACCTCACACAGCCCCTGTCATGTCACAGAGCCATCTGTGATTCCACAGAACCACCTATGATGTCACACAGGCCCTGTGATGTTAAAGCCCAGCATGGGATGAAACAAATCCCCATGTGATGTCACAGAGCCAATGCTGGGATATCACTCTGGGCTGTCACACAGCTGCAGTCTGAGGTCACAAATCACCCCTGGATGTCACGCTCTCTTCTGTGATGTCACAGCCGGTTCTGTCATGTTACTCAGACATCCAGCGATGTCACAACCCAGTCTGATGTCACAGAGCCACCCTCCATGATGGTACAGTCTGCTCTATGGCCTTACACCCTACTCTGTGATGTCACAGCCACCTCTGCGATGTCACAAGTCCATCAGCGATGTCACACAACCCTCTCTGTGATGCCATACTGCCACTCTGTAATGTCACTGCACACACTATGACCTCACACCCTGCTCTGTAACGTCACTGCACACACCATGACCATCACAGCCTGCTCTATGATGTCACACAGACCCCTCTATGATGCTGGAGCTGCTCCATGACCTCACACAACAAACTCTGTGATGTCAGAGCCCAGTCTGTGAGCTCACACAGCCCACTCTGTGCTGTCACACAGCCCCTTGCTGACATGCCAGCTGCTCTGTGCCTCTAGGACACAGCCACAGAGGTGCTGCTGTGACACAGCCCCCTCTGGGCCATGGCACAGCCCCTGCCAGTGCTGAGCCCCTGGGAGCTCAGTCTGTGCCCTGCTGGTGTCCCTGAGGGGCCCTGGCAGTGCCCCAGCCCTGCTGGGCTCTGCACAGGAGCTGCTCCTGCCCAGAGCTGTCTCTCTGCAGCGCTGCCCTTGCCAGCAGCTGCCTCTGGGCCAGGAGCCCGGCCCAGCTCAGCAGCACAGACACAGCACAGGGACTTCAATGACCCTCTGGGCCTTTGGTGCTCTTTGCATCACACTCATCAGTGCCTCCGAGTGTGCTCCAAACCTCCTCAAAAACTCAAAATCAGATTCAAAGTCCAAACTTCCTTTAACTCTAAATGGCTCCCACTGAGGGACATAACTCATATGAAAGTGTCCCCAGGTTGCAGGTAGGGCAGAACACTGGTACTTTGACACAGTGTCAGTTGGAGATTGCACATATCAATGTATTACAGGAAGAAAAACCTAAGCAGGACCTCACAAATGTTTTCTCACTGTCTTTTTAAATATGTTACATTCAGTTGGAATACACGTCGAGCCTCTGGAGCAGTAAATTACAGCAGCAGCCTCTGCAAGTTGCTGAGGATGTCAGCAGCCCCCACTGAGCCAGCCCTGCCCAGAGACCGTGGGGGAATGGGCAGACAAGGAGGCGTCCCGGGGCTGGGCAAGCAGCACTCAGAGGCACCAGGGGCTGCAGCTGGGAAATGGAGTGTGGAATGGGGCTGGGAAAGCCCTGCCTGGGCTGTGCCAAGCAGGACACACAAGCCCGCACTCCCATGCCCCAAACAATTCTTTCCATGAGACATTTTAAAGGAATTACAATTATTGGTGTCCTCTGAGTTGGATGTACTGGAGAAATAGCTACCAGAGATCCTCAGGAGCTCAAAACAACTGACCAGATTTTATTGGTAAATTTAGAAAATCAGAGAAACTTTGGCAAAAGGTACATTATAACATTCAATCAGCAAAACACACTTCTCAAAGCATTAACTTGGCCCATTCAACTTCAGAATCTCTATGCCCATTCCATTTTAAGGTAATCAAAATTTGCAGAGAGAAAGAAATAGGAGAAGTAGACACAGAAAAAGAAGAAATATATAAGATACAGAGAAGCACCCCACCTGGATTCCAGTGTTGTTCAGATGGAAATTGCAAGAGGAGGGAGGGTCAAGATGTGTGCTTGCCTTGTGGTCAGACTTAAATACCCCTTGGTCTTCCTGGGCCCCTTCCCCAGGTGGGGACTGGGGTCATTTGGTCCCTCAGGAGCTGGGCTGGGGGCTGCAGAGGTGGCTGTGGAGCATTGCCTGTGCTGTGCCAGGGGCTGGCAGACACTGCGGGGCTGGGATGGAGGCTTGGGGGGATTGGGGTTCCAGGGCAGGGCAGGGCTGGGCTCACCCGGGCAGGGCAAAGCTGGACCTGCCCCTTCCTCCCCCCACATGAAATGATCCAAGCCAACAATCTCCTCCAGTCTGTCCCAATAGGCAGTGTTGGAGGTGGACCCAAATTTGGAGACACGGGAACCTGGCCAGGAAGGACAGTTCTCTTCCATAGGAAGGAAAGCACAGAGCCTTCCCCAGGGTTTTGGGCACAGATGAGAGGTGACCCTTGTGAAAGCACAGGCAGACAGACTTGTCCTGGCAATATTGCTATGGGAACAATGCCTGGATAGAAGGGAATTTGGTTTTGAAATCCCAGTTCTGGTCATGGCCTGGAGGAGAAGGACAGTTCTTTACCACAGGAAGGAAAGCACGGAGCCCCAGTGTTTCAGCAGCAGATGAGAAGAGACCCTCAACATGCCAAGGTCAGCTGGACCAGTCAGGTGGCCCACGGGAGGCCAAACCAGCCAGACCTGTTCTGTGTCCCCTTGGTTTTATGGGGCCCTGAGGTGTCACAAGGCTGCCTTGGTTCCATGGGGTCCCACAGTTTCACAATGGCTCCCAGCTTCCTGAAGGTCCCGCGGTGTCACAAAGGCCCCAAGGATTCCATGAGGCCTTGAAGTGCCACAATGGTCTCTGTGCTTCCACAGGCCTCACAATGTCATGTCACTCCTCTGTTCCGTGAGCCCTGCAATGTCACAATGGGCCTTTGGACCATGAGGGTTTGTGGTGTCACAATGGTCTCCGTTGGCTCCACGGTGTCACAATGGAGCATTGATGAGGCGGCCTCTGTGTCACCCTGGAGCTTTGGTTCCATGAAGCCCTGCAGTGTCACAATGGTCCCCTTGGTTTCTTAGTGTCACAATGCACCACTGATGACAGAAGGCCTGGCAATGTCACAATGGCCCCTTGGTTCCATGCAGCCCTGCAGGGTCACAAAGGCCTCTTGGTTTCATGGTGCCCCACAGTGTCACAATAAATGGTCTCCTTGGTTCCATGGTGCCCCACAGCGTCACAATGCTTTGCTTATTCCATGGGGCCTCGTAGTGTCACAATGGTCTCCATGATTCCATGAGTCTCCTCAGTGCCACAACAGCCCCTTGGTTCCATGAGGTTGTGAAGTGTCTCAATGGTCTTTCCAAGGTTCCATGGTTCCATGAGGCCTTGCAAATGTCAGTGGACCTTTGGTTCCATGGGGTGTGACAATGTCCCAATGTCCCTTGTTCTCACAGGGCCCCACAGTGTCACCAGGGCCCCTTGGTCTATCAGGGCGCCACGGTGTCACAATGGTCCCTTGGTTCCATGGGCCCTGTGCTGCTGCATTCCCCCCCCCTTCTCAGGCCGCCCTGCCAGCTGAGAAATGCTCCCTGGGCCTCGGCCTTGGCCAACAGCCCCTGGGCTCAGCTCCTCACAAACACTGTCTGCTCCAGGCACTGCTGCTGCCCAACCAGCCCTGGTTCCTTTAGCAGCAGCCCTGGCAGCTGTTTCTGTTCCCCTGCGTGGCACAACATCCCTGTTCTCACCCTGCCAAAGAAAGCTGCTGGGCCAAGTGTGGCCAGGATGAACCATGGCTGGGACTGAAGCCCCCTCTCTTGGGGCCCTGCAAGCAGCGCCCAAAAGGAGCCCTTGCAGCTCTCCTGGGCCAGCCACTCCTCGCAGTGGGGCCTCTCCCAGCGGGAACTCTCCCGTTTGCTGCACTCGGGGATCCTGAACAACGACGGAGCCTGGGCCGATCCCCCACTCCTCCAGGCTCAGCCCTTTGCCCGCTGGGGAGATGCCAAAACATCCTCAGGGAGCATTCCCTGCCCTCAGGGAATTGCTCACAGGTGCCTTGCACTGACTCTTGGTGTCTGTGTGCACACAGGAGTGCCTGTGCTGGGGAAATGTGGCACAAAATGCTGCTCTGAGGGCTTGGAGTGCCTTGGAGAGCTGAGCCAGTCAGGCCTGCAAGTGATGGTGAGTCACAAGCTGTAAGCTGAGTTCAATGCTGCTAAGAGTTGTTCTTTTGCTAAGTTGTTACATTGAATAGAAGTTATAAGCTAAGTTGAATATTGTTAAGTTTTATTGCAGAGCTACATCATTAAGTCCTAGGTTACAAGTAAGGTTAAATACTGTTAAGTGCTGTTCTTTTGCTAAATGCTGAAGTCTAAGGTATCAGTCAAGTCCTGGTTTTGGTTCATTTCTTCTTTGACTGGATTTTGTTTGGTTTTTGTTGCTTTGTTTCTTTGGTGTGCCTAGAGTGCCCAGTCAGGAGCAGAGTGACTCTTGCCAAGGAACTCTGTGCTGCTCTCCTTAATATTCAATCTGGTTTTGCTGATTCCTTGCTGGGGATTTTTTCAGCGCTCTCAGCCCCTCGTTTGTAAGAGGGTGAAGGAGCCCTGGCCCAGGCTCTGGCCTGGGGGACACGGGGATGCTGCCGGGGGTCCCTGTCCCCTGTGCCACCCCAGGGCCCGGCCCCCGCCCCGTGTCAGGCTCTGGGCTCGATCTCGTGGAACATCCCTGGGGAGGCTGGGGCCAGGGGGACCGGGGGACAGGGGACCCCGCTGTGCACGAGCAGGGTTGGACTGCTCTGGGGGGGGAACTGTGGGGGGGCCGGGGCAGAGGGACCTCCCAGTGACCTCACACAGCCCCTGTCATGTCACAGAGCCATCTGTGATTCCACAGAACCACCTATGATGTCACACAGGCCCTGTGATGTTAAAGCCCAGCATGGGATGAAAAAATCCCCCCCATGTGATGTCACAGAGCCAATGCTGGGATATCACTCTGGGCTGTCACACAGCTGCAGTCTGAGGTCACAAATCACCCCTGGATGTCACGGTCTCTTCTGTGATGTCACAGCCGGTTCTGTCATGTTACTCAGACATCCAGCGATGTCACAACCCAGTCTGATGTCACAGAGCCACCCTCCATGATGGTACAGTCTGCTCTATGGCCTTACACCCTACTCTATGATGTCACAGCCACCTCTGCGATGTCACAAGTCCATCAGCGATGTCACACAACCCTCTCTGTGATGCCATACTGCCACTCTGTAATGTCACTGCACACACTATGACCTCACACCCTGCTCTGTAACGTCACTGCACACACCATGACCATCACAGCCTGCTCTATGATGTCACACAGACCCCTCTATGATGCTGGAGCTGCTCCATGACCTCACACAACAAACTCTGTGATGTCAGAGCCCAGTCTGTGAGCTCACACAGCCCACTCTGTGCTGTCACACAGCCCCTTGCTGACATGCCAGCTGCTCTGTGCCTCTAGGACACAGCCACAGAGGTGCTGCTGTGACACAGCCCCCTCTGGGCCATGGCACAGCCCCTGCCAGTGCTGAGCCCTGGGAGCTCAGTCTGTGCCCTGCTGGTGTCCCTGAGGGGCCCTGGCAGTGCCCCAGCCCTGCTGGGCTCTGCACAGGAGCTGCTCCTGCCCAGAGCTGTCTCTCTGCAGCGCTGCCCTTGCCAGCAGCTGCCTCTGGGCCAGGAGCCCGGCCCAGCTCAGCAGCACAGACACAGCACAGGGACTTCAATGACCCTCTGGGCCTTTGGTGCTCTTTGCATCACACTCATCAGTGCCTCCGAGTGTGCTCAAACCCTCCAAAAACTCAAAATCAGATTCAAAGTCCAAATTCCTTTAACTCTAAATGGCTCCCACTGAGGGACATAACTCATATGAAAGTGTCCCCAGGTTGCAGGTAGGGCAGAACACTGGTACTTTGACACAGTGTCAGTTGGAGATTGCACATATCAATGTATTACAGGAAGAAAAACCTAAGCAGGACCTCACAAATGTTTTCTCACTGTCTTTTTAAATATGTTACATTCAGTTGGAATACACGTCGAGCCTCTGGAGCAGTAGAAATTCAGCAGCAGCCTCTGCAAGTTGCTGAGGATGTCAGCAGCCCCCACTGAGCCAGCCCTGCCCAGAGACCGTGGGGGAATGGGCAGACAAGGAGAGCGTCCCCGGGCTGGGCAAGCAGCACTCAGAGGCACCAGGGGCTGCAGCTGGGAAATGGAGTGTGGAATGGGGCTGGGAAAGCCCTGCCTGGGGGCTGTGCCAAGGACACACAAGCCCGCACTCCCATGCCCCAAACAATTCTTTCCATGAGACATTTTAAAGGAATTACAATTATTGGTGTCCTCTGAGTTGGATGTACTGGAGAAATAGCTACCAGAGATCCTCAGGAGCTCAAAACAACTGACCAGATTTTTTATTGGTAAATTTAGAAAATCAGAGAAAACTTTGGCAAAGGTACATTATAACATTCAATCAGCAAAACACACTTCTCAAAGCATTAACTTGGCCCATTCAACTTCAGAATCTCTATGCCCATTCCATTTTAAGGTAATCAAAATTTGCAGAGAGAAAGAAATAGAAGAGAAGTAGACAAAGAAAGAAAGAAAGACATATAAGATACAGAGAAGCACCCCCACCTGGATTCCAGTGTTGTTCAGATGGAAATTGCAAGAGGAGGGTCAAGATGTGTGCTTGCCTTGTGGTCAGACTTAAATACCCCTTGGTCTTCCTGGGCCCTTCCCCAGGTGGGGACTGGGGTCATTTGGTCCCTCAGGAGCTGGGCTGGGGGGGCTGCAGAGGTGGCTGTGGAGCATTGCCTGTGCTGTGCCAGGGGCTGGCAGACACTGCGGGGCTGGGATGGAGGCTCTGGGGGATTGGGGTTCCAGGGCAGGGCAGGGCTGGGCTCACCGGGCAGGGCAAAGCTGGACCTGCCCCTTCCCCCCCCACACATGAAATGATCCAAGCCAACAATCTCCTCCAGTCTGTCCCAATAGGCAGTGTTGGAGGTGGACCCAAATTTGGAGACACGGGAACCTGGCCAGGAAGGACAGTTCTCTTCCATAGGAAGGAAAGCACAGAGCCTTCCCCAGGGTTTTGGGCACAGATGAGAGGTGACCCTTGTGAAAGCACAGGCAGACAGACTTGTCCTGGCAATATTGCTATGGGAACAATGCCTGGATAGAAGGGAATTTGGTTTTGAAATCCCAGTTCTGGTCATGGCCTGGAGGAGAAGGACAGTTCTTTACCACAGGAAGGAAAGCACGGAGCCCCAGTGTTTCAGCAGCAGATGAGAAGAGACCCTCAACATGCCAAGGTCAGCTGGACCAGTCAGGTGGCCCACGGGAGGCCAAACCAGCCAGACCTGTTCTGTGTCCCCTTGGTTTTATGGGGCCCTGAGGTGTCACAAGGCTGCCTTGGTTCCATGGGGTCCCACAGTTTCACAATGGCTCCCAGCTTCCTGAAGGTCCCGCGGTGTCACAAAGGCCCCAAGGATTCCATGAGGCCTTGAAGTGCCACAATGGTCTCTGTGCTTCCACAGGCCTCACAATGTCATGTCACTCCTCTGTTCCGTGAGCCCTGCAATGTCACAATGGGCCTTTGGACCATGAGGGTTTGTGGTGTCACAATGGTCTCCGTTGGCTCCACGGTGTCACAATGGAGCATTGATGAGAGGCGGCCTCTCTGTGTCACCCTGGAGCTTTGGTTCCATGAAGCCCTGCAGTGTCACAATGGTCCCCTTGGTTTCTTAGTGTCACAATGCACCACTGATGACAGAAGGCCTGGCAATGTCACAATGGCCCCTTGGTTCCATGCAGCCCTGCAGGGTCACAATAGGCCTCTTGGTTTCATGGTGCCCACAGTGTCACAATGGTCTCCTTGGTTCCATGGTGCCCCACAGCGTCACAATGCTTTGCTTATTCCATGGGGCCTCGTAGTGTCACAATGGTCTCCATGATTCCATGAGTCTCCTCAGTGCCACAACAGCCCCTTGGTTCCATGAGGTTGTGAAGTGTCTCAATGGTCTTTCCAAGGTTCCATGGTTCCATGAGGCCTTGCAATGTCACAGTGGACCTTTGGTTCCATGGGGTGTGACAATGTCCCAATGTCCCTTGTTCTCACAGGGCCCCACAGTGTCACATGGGGCCCTTGGTCTATCAGGGCGCCACGGTGTCACAATGGTCCTTGGTTCCATGGGCCCTGTGCTGCTGCATTCCCCCTCCCCTTCTCAGGCCGCCCTGCCAGCTGAGAAATGCTCCCTGGGCCTCGGCCTTGGCCAACAGCCCCTGGGCTCAGCTCCTCACAAACACTGTCTGCTCCAGGCACTGCTGCTGCCCAACCAGGCCCTGGTTCCTTTAGCAGCAGCCCTGGCAGCTGTTTCTGTTCCCTGCGTGGCACAACATCCCTGTTCTCACCCTGCCAAAGAAAGCTGCTGGTGCCAAGTGCGGCCAGGATGAACCATGGCTGGGACTGAAGCCCCTCTCTTGGGGCCCTGCAAGCAGCGCTCCAAAAGGAGCCCTTGCAGCTCTCCTGGGCCAGCCACTCCCTCGCAGTGGGGCCTCTCCCAGGCGGGAACTCTCCCGTTTGCTGCACTCGGGGATCCTGAACAACGACGGAGCCTGGGCCGATCCCCCGGCTCCTCCAGGCTCAGCCCTTTGCCCGCTGGGGAGATGCCAAAGCATCCTCAGGGAGCATTCCCTGCCCTCAGGGGAATTGCTCACAGGTGCCTTGCACTGACTCTTGGTGTCTGTGTGCACACAGGAGTGCCTGTGCTGGGGAAATGTGGCACAAATGCTGCTCTCTGAGGGCTTGGAGTGCCTTGGAGAGCTGAGCCAGTCAGGCCTGCAAGTGATGGTGAGTCACAAGCTGTAAGCTGAGTTCAATGCTGCTAAGAGTTGTTCTTTTGCTAAGTTGTTACATTGAATAGAAGTTATAAGCTAAGTTGAATATTGTTAAGTTTTATTGCAGAGCTACATCATTAAGTCCTAGGTTACAAGTAAGGTTAAATACTGTTAAGTGCTGTTCTTTTGCTAAATGCTGAAGTCTAAGGTATCAGTCAAGTCCTGGTTTTGGTTCATTTCTTCTTTGACTGGATTTTTGTTTGGTTTTTGTTGCTTTGTTTCTTTGGTGTGCCTAGAGTGCCCAGTCAGGAGCAGAGTGACTCTTGCCAAGGAACTCTGTGCTGCTCTCCCTTAATATTCAATCTGGTTTTGCTGATTCCTTGCTGGGGATTTTTTCAGCGCTCTCAGCCCCTCGTTTGTAAGAGGGTGAAGGAGCCCTGGCCCAGGCTCTGGCCCTGGGGACACGGGGGGGATGCTGCGGGGGGGTCCCTGTCCCCTGTGCCACCCCCCAGGGCCCCGGCCCCCCGGCCCCGTGTCAGGCTCTGGGCTCGATCTCGTGGAACATCCTCTGGGGGAGGCGGGGCCGGGGGGACCCGGGGGGACAGGGGACCCCGCTGTGCACGAGCAGGGTTGGACTGCTCTGGGGGAACTGTGGGGGCCGGGGCAGAGGGACCTCCCCAGTGACCTCACACAGCCCCTGTCATGTCACAGAGCCATCTGTGATTCCACAGAACCACCTATGATGTCACACAGGCCCTGTGATGTTAAAGCCCAGCATGGGATGAAACAAATCCCCCATGTGATGTCACAGAGCCAATGCTGGGATATCACTCTGGGCTGTCACACAGCTGCAGTCTGAGGTCACAAATCACCCCTGGATGTCACGGTCTCTTCTGTGATGTCACAGCCGGTTCTGTCATGTTACTCAGACATCCAGCGATGTCACAACCCAGTCTGATGTCACAGAGCCACCCTCCATGATGGTACAGTCTGCTCTATGGCCTTACACCCTACTCTATGATGTCACAGCCACCTCTGCGATGTCACAAGTCCATCAGCGATGTCACACAACCCTCTCTGTGATGCCATACTGCCACTCTGTAATGTCACTGCACACACTATGACCTCACACCCTGCTCTGTAACGTCACTGCACACACCATGACCATCACAGCCTGCTCTATGATGTCACACAGACCCCTCTATGATGCTGGAGCTGCTCCATGACCTCACACAACAAACTCTGTGATGTCAGAGCCCAGTCTGTGAGCTCACACAGCCCACTCTGTGCTGTCACACAGCCCCTTGCTGACATCCCAGCTGCTCTGTGCCTCTAGGACACAGCCACAGAGGTGCTGCTGTGACACACCCCCTCTGGGCCATGGCACAGCCCCTGCCAGTGCTGAGCCCCTGGGAGCTCAGTCTGTGCCCTGCTGGTGTCCCTGAGGGGGCCCTGGCAGTGCCCCAGCCCTGCTGGGCTCTGCACAGGAGCTGCTCCTGCCCAGAGCTGTCTCTCTGCAGCGCTGCCCTTGCCAGCAGCTGCCTCTGGGCCAGGAGCCCGGCCCAGCTCAGCAGCACAGACACAGCACAGGGACTTCAATGACCCTCTGGGCCTTTGGTGCTCTTTGCATCACACTCATCAGTGCCTCCGAGTGTGCTCCAAACCTCCTCAAAAACTCAAAATCAGATTCAAAGTCCAAATTCCTTTAACTCTAAATGGCTCCCACTGAGGGACATAACTCATATGAAAGTGTCCCCAGGTTGCAGGTAGGGCAGAACACTGGTACTTTGACACAGTGTCAGTTGGAGATTGCACATATCAATGTATTACAGGAAGAAAAACCTAAGCAGGACCTCACAAATGTTTTCTCACTGTCTTTTTAAATATGTTACATTCAGTTGGAATACGTCGAGCCTCTGGAGCAGTAGAATTCAGCAGCAGCCTCTGCAAGTTGCTGAGGATGTCAGCAGCCCCCACTGAGCCAGCCCTGCCCAGAGACCGTGGGGAATGGGCAGACAAGGAGAGCGTCCCGGGGCTGGGCAAGCAGCACTCAGAGGCACCAGGGGCTGCAGCTGGGAAATGGAGTGTGGAATGGGGCTGGGAAAGCCCTGCCTGGGCTGTGCCAAGCAGGACACACAAGCCCGCACTCCCATGCCCCAAACAATTCTTTCCATGAGACATTTTAAAGGAATTACAATTATTGGTGTCCTCTGAGTTGGATGTACTGGAGAAATAGCTACCAGAGATCCTCAGGAGCTCAAAACAACTGACCAGATTTTATTGGTAAATTTAGAAAATCAGAGAAACTTTTGGCAAAAGGTACATTAACATAACATTCAATCAGCAAAACACACTTCTCAAAGCATTAACTTGGCCCATTCAACTTCAGAATCTCTATGCCCATTCCATTTTAAGGTAATCAAAATTTGCAGAGAGAAAGAAATAGGAGAAGTAGACACAGAAAGAAAGAAAGATATATAAGATACAGAGAAGCACCCCCACCTGGATTCCAGTGTTGTTCAGATGGAAATTGCAAGAGGAGGGGGAGGGTCAAGATGTGTGCTTGCCTTGTGGTCAGACTTAAATACCCCTTGGTCTTCCTGGGCCCTCCCCCAGTGGGGACTGGGGTCATTTGGTCCCTCAGGAGCTGGGCTGGGGGCTGCAGAGGTGGCTGGAGCATTGCCTGTGCTGTGCCAGGGGCTGGCAGACACTGCGGGGCTGGGATGGAGGCTCTGGGGGATTGGGGTTCCAGGGCAGGGCAGGGCTGGGCTCACCGGGCAGGGCAAAGCTGGACCTGCCCCTTCCTCCCCCCCACACATGAAATGATCCAAGCCAACAATCTCCTCCAGTCTGTCCCAATAGGCAGTGTTGGAGGTGGACCCAAATTTGGAGACACGGGAACCTGGCCAGGAAGGACAGTTCTCTTCCATAGGAAGGAAAGCACAGAGCCTTCCCCAGGGTTTTGGGCACAGATGAGAGGTGACCCTTGTGAAAGCACAGGCAGACAGACTTGTCCTGGCAATATTGCTATGGGAACAATGCCTGGATAGAAGGGAATTTGGTTTTGAAATCCCAGTTCTGGTCATGGCCTGGAGGAGAAGGACAGTTCTTTACCACAGGAAGGAAAGCACGGAGCCCCAGTGTTTCAGCAGCAGATGAGAAGAGACCCTCAACATGCCAAGGTCAGCTGGACCAGTCAGGTGGCCCACGGGAGGCCAAACCAGCCAGACCTGTTCTGTGTCCCCTTGGTTTTATGGGGCCCTGAGGTGTCACAAGGCTGCCTTGGTTCCATGGGGTCCCACAGTTTCACAATGGCTCCCAGCTTCCTGAAGGTCCCGCGGTGTCACAAAGGCCCCAAGGATTCCATGAGGCCTTGAAGAAGTGCCACAATGGTCTCTGTGCTTCCACAGGCCTCACAATGTCATGTCACTCCTCTGTTCCGTGAGCCCTGCAATGTCACAATGGGCCTTTGGACCATGAGGGTTTTTGTGGTGTCACAATGGTCTCCGTTGGCTCCACGGTGTCACAATGGAGCATTGATGAGAGGCGGCCTCTCTGTGTCACCCTGGAGCTTTGGTTCCATGAAGCCCTGCAGTGTCACAATGGTCCCCTTGGTTTCTTAGTGTCACAATGCACCACTGATGACAGAAGGCCTGGCAATGTCACAATGGCCCCTTGGTTCCATGCAGCCCTGCAGGGTCACAAAGGCCTCTTGGTTTCATGGTGCCCCACAGTGTCACAATGGTCTCCTTGGTTCCATGGTGCCCCACAGCGTCACAATGCTTTGCTTATTCCATGGGGCCTCGTAGTGTCACAATGGTCTCCATGATTCCATGGAGTCTCCTCAGTGCCACAACAGCCCCTTGGTTCCATGAGGTTGTGAAGTGTCTCAATGGTCTTTCCAAGGTTCCATGGTTCCATGAGGCCTTGCAATGTCACAGTGGACCTTTGGTTCCATGGGGTGTGACAATGTCCCAATGTCCCTTGTTCTCACAGGGCCCCACAGTGTCACCAGGGCCCCTTGGTCTATCAGGGCGCCACGGTGTCACAATGGTCCCTTGGTTCCATGGGCCCTGTGCTGCTGCATCCCCCCCCCCTTCTCAGGCCGCCCTGCCAGCTGAGAAATGCTCCCTGGGCCTCGGCCTTGGCCAACAGCCCCTGGGCTCAGCTCCTCACAAACACTGTCTGCTCCAGGCACTGCTGCTGCCCAACCAGGCCCTGGTTCCTTTAGCAGCAGCCCTGGCAGCTGTTTCTGTTCCCTGCGTGGCACAACATCCCTGTTCTCACCCTGCCAAAGAAAGCTGCTGGTGCCAAGTGCGGCCAGGATGAACCATGGCTGGGACTGAAGCCCGTCTCTTGGGCCCTGCAAGCAGCGCTCCAAAAGGAGCCCTTGCAGCTCTCCTGGGCCAGCCACTCCCTCGCAGTGGGGCCTCTCCCAGGCGGGAACTCTCCCGTTTGCTGCACTCGGGGATCCTGAACAACGACGGAGCCTGGGCCGATCCCCCCACTCCTCCAGGCTCAGCCCTTTGCCCGCTGGGGAGATGCCAAAACATCCTCAGGGAGCATTCCCTGCCCTCAGGGGAATTGCTCACAGGTGCCTTGCACTGACTCTTGGTGTCTGTGTGCACACAGGAGTGCCTGTGCTGGGGAAATGTGGCACAAATGCTGCTCTCTGAGGGCTTGGAGTGCCTTGGAGAGCTGAGCCAGTCAGGCCTGCAAGTGATGGTGAGTCACAAGCTGTAAGCTGAGTTCAATGCTGCTAAGAGTTGTTCTTTTGCTAAGTTGTTACATTGAATAGAAGTGATAAGCTAAGTTGAATATTGTTAAGTTTTATTGCAGAGCTACATCATTAAGTCCTAGGTTACAAGTAAGGTTAAATACTGTTAAGTGCTGTTCTTTTGCTAAATGCTGAAGTCTAAGGTATCAGTCAAGTCCTGGTTTTGGTTCATTTCTTCTTTGACTGGATTTTGTTTGGTTTTTTGTTGCTTTGTTTCTTTGGTGTGCCTAGAGTGCCCAGTCAGGAGCAGAGTGACTCTTGCCAAGGAACTCTGTGCTGCTCTCCCTTAATATTCAATCTGGTTTTGCTGATTCCTTGCTGGGGATTTTTTTCAGCGCTCTCAGCCCCTCGTTTGTAAGAGGGTGAAGGAGCCCTGGCCCAGGCTCTGGCCCTGGGGACGGGGGATGCTGCGGGGGTCCCTGTCCCCCCTGTGCCACCCCCAGGGCCCCGCCCCCCGGCCCCGTGTCAGGCTCTGGGCTCGATCTCGTGGAACATCCTCTGGGGAGGCTGTGGGGGCGGGGGACGGGGGGGACAGGGGACCCCGCTGTGCACGAGCAGGGTTGGGACTGCTCTGGGGGAACTGTGAGGGGGCCGGGGCAGAGGGACCTCCCAGTGACCTCACACAGCCCCTGTCATGTCACAGAGCCATCTGTGATTCCACAGAACCACCTATGATGTCACACAGGCCCTGTGTGATGTTAAAGCCCAGCATGGGATGAAACAAATCCCCCATGTGATGTCACAGAGCCAATGCTGGGATATCACTCTGGGCTGTCACACAGCTGCAGTCTGAGGTCACAAATCACCCCTGATGTCACGGTCTCTTCTGTGATGTCACAGCCGGTTCTGTCATGTTACTCAGACATCCAGCGATGTCACAACCCAGTCTGATGTCACAGAGCCACCCTCCATGATGGTACAGTCTGCTCTATGGCCTTACACCCTACTCTATGATGTCACAGCCACCTCTGCGATGTCACAAGTCCATCAGCGATGTCACACAACCCTCTCTGTGATGCCATACTGCCACTCTGTAATGTCACTGCACACACTATGACCTCACACCCTGCTCTGTAACGTCACTGCACACACATGACCATCACAGCCTGCTCTATGATGTCACACAGACCCCTCTATGATGCTGGAGCTGCTCCATGACCTCACACAACAAACTCTGTGATGTCAGAGCCCAGTCTGTGAGCTCACACAGCCCACTCTGTGCTGTCACACAGCCCCTTGCTGACATGCCAGCTGCTCTGTGCCTCTAGGACACAGCCACAGAGGTGCTGCTGTGACACAGCCCCTCTGGGCCATGGCACAGCCCCTGCCAGTGCTGAGCCCCTGGGAGCTCAGTCTGTGCCCTGCTGGTGTCCCTGAGGGGCCCTGGCAGTGCCCCAGCCCTGCTGGGCTCTGCACAGGAGCTGCTCCTGCCCAGAGCTGTCTCTCTGCAGCGCTGCCCTTGCCAGCAGCTGCCTCTGGGCCAGGAGCCCGGCCCAGCTCAGCAGCACAGACACAGCACAGGGACTTCAATGACCCTCTGGGCCTTTGGTGCTCTTTGCATCACACTCATCAGTGCCTCCGAGTGTGCTCCAAACCTCCTCAAAAACTCAAAATCAGATTCAAAGTCCAAACTTCCTTTAACTCTAAATGGCTCCCACTGAGGGACATAACTCATATGAAAGTGTCCCCAGGTTGCAGGTAAGGCAGAACACTGGTACTTTGACACAGTGTCAGTTGGAGATTGCACATATCAATGTATTACAGGAAGAAAAACCTAAGCAGGACCTCACAAATGTTTTCTCACTGTCTTTTTAAATATGTTACATTCAGTTGGAATACACGTCGAGCCTCTGGAGCAGTAGAATTCAGCAGCAGCCTCTGCAAGTTGCTGAGGATGTCAGCAGCCCCCACTGAGCCAGCCCTGCCCAGAGACCGTGGGGGAATGGGCAGACACACAAGCCCGCACTCCCATGCCCCAAACAATTCTTTCCATGAGACATTTTAAAGGAATTACAATTATTGGTGTCCTCTGAGTTGGATGTACTGGAGAAATACCTACCAGAGATCCTCAGGAGCTCAAAACAACTGACCAGATTTTATTGGTAAATTTAGAAAATCAGAGAAACTTTGGCCAAAGGTACATTGTAACATTCAATCAGCAAAACACACTTCTCAAAGCATTAACTTGGCCCATTCAACTTCAGAATCTCTATGCCCATTCCATTTTAAGGTAATCAAAATTTGCAGAGAGAAAGAAATAGGAGAAGTAGACACAGAAAGAGAGAAAGACATATAAGATACAGAGAAGCACCCCACCTGGATTCCAGTGTTGTTCAGATGGAAATTGCAAGAGGAGGGAGGGTCAAGATGTGTGCTTGCCTTGTGGTCAGACTTAAATACCCCTTGGTCTTCCTGGGCCCTTCCCCAGGTGGGGACTGGGGTCATTTGGTCCCCAGGAGCTGGGCTGGGGGCTGCAGAGGTGGCTGTGGAGCATTGCCTGTGCTGTGCCAGGGGCTGGCAGACACTGCGGGGCTGGGATGGAGGCTCTGGGGGATTGGGGTTCCAGGGCAGGGCAGGGCTGGGCTCACCGGGCAGGGCAAAGCTGGACCTGCCCCTTCCTCCCCACACATGAAATGATCCAAGCCAACAATCTCCTCCAGTCTGTCCCAATAGGCAGTGTTGGAGGTGGACCCAAATTTGGAGACACGGGAACCTGGCCAGGAAGGACAGTTCTCTTCCATAGGAAGGAAAGCACAGAGCCTTCCCCAGGGTTTTGGGCACAGATGAGAGGTGACCCTTGTGAAAGCACAGGCAGACAGACTTGTCCTGGCAATATTGCTATGGGAACAATGCCTGGATAGAAGGGAATTTGGTTTTGAAATCCCAGTTCTGGTCATGGCCTGGAGGAGAAGGACAGTTCTTTACCACAGGAAGGAAAGCACGGAGCCCCAGTGTTTCAGCAGCAGATGAGAAGAGACCCTCAACATGCCAAGGTCAGCTGGACCAGTCAGGTGGCCCACGGGAGGCCAAACCAGCCAGACCTGTTCTGTGTCCCCTTGGTTTTATGGGGCCCTGAGGTGTCACAAGGCTGCCTTGGTTCCATGGGGTCCCACAGTTTCACAATGGCTCCCAGCTTCCTGAAGGTCCCGCGGTGTCACAAAGGCCCCAAGGATTCCATGAGGCCTTGAAGTGCCACAATGGTCTCTGTGCTTCCACAGGCCTCACAATGTCATGTCACTCCTCTGTTCCGTGAGCCCTGCAATGTCACAATGGGCCTTTGGACCATGAGGGTTTGTGGTGTCACAATGGTCTCCGTTGGCTCCACGGTGTCACAATGGAGCATTGATGAGAGGCGGCCTCTGTGTCACCCTGGAGCTTTGGTTCCATGAAGCCCTGCAGTGTCACAATGGTCCCCTTGGTTTCTTAGTGTCACAATGCACCACTGATGACAGAAGGCCTGGCAATGTCACAATGGCCCCTTGGTTCCATGCAGCCCTGCAGGGTCACAAAGGCCTCTTGGTTTCATGGTGCCCCACAGTGTCACAATGGTCTCCTTGGTTCCATGGTGCCCCACAGCGTCACAATGCTTTGCTTATTCCATGGGGCCTCGTAGTGTCACAATGGTCTCCATGATTCCATGAGTCTCCTCAGTGCCACAACAGCCCCTTGGTTCCATGAGGTTGTGAAGTGTCTCAATGGTCTTTCCAAGGTTCCATGGTTCCATGAGGCCTTGCAATGTCACAGTGGACCTTTGGTTCCATGGGGTGTGACAATGTCCCAATGTCCCTTGTTCTCACAGGGCCCCACAGTGTCACCAGGGCCCCTTGGTCTATCAGGGCGCCACGGTGTCACAATGGTCCCTTGGTTCCATGGGCCCTGTGCTGCTGCATTCCCCCCTCCCTTCTCAGGCCGCCCTGCCAGCTGAGAAATGCTCCCTGGGCCTCGGCCTTGGCCAACAGCCCCTGGGCTCAGCTCCTCACAAACACTGTCTGCTCCAGGCACTGCTGCTGCCCAACCAGCTCCTGGTTCCTTTAGCAGCAGCCCTGGCAGCTGTTTCTGTTCCCTGCGTGGCACAACATCCCTGTTCTCACCCTGCCAAAGAAAGCTGCTGGTGCCAAGTGCGGCCAGGATGAACCATGGCTGGGACTGAAGCCCCTCTCTTGGGGCCCTGCAAGCAGCGCTCCAAAAGGAGCCCTTGCAGCTCTCCTGGGCCAGCCACTCCTCGCAGTGGGGCCTCTCCCAGCCGGGAACTCTCCCGTTTGCTGCACTCGGGGATCCTGAACAACGACGGAGCCTGGGCCGATCCCCCACTCCTCCAGGCTCAGCCCTTTGCCCGCTGGGGAGATGCCAAAACATCCTCAGGGAGCATTCCCTGCCCTCAGGGAATTGCTCACAGGTGCCTTGCACTGACTCTTGGTGTCTGTGTGCACACAGGAGTGCCTGTGCTGGGGAAATGTGGCACAAATGCTGCTCTCTGAGGGCTTGGAGTGCCTTGGAGAGCTGAGCCAGTCAGGCCTGCAAGTGATGGTGAGTCACAAGCTGTAAGCTGAGTTCAATGCTGCTAAGAGTTGTTCTTTTGCTAAGTTGTTACATTGAATAGAAGTTATAAGCTAAGTTGAATATTGTTAAGTTTTATTGCAGAGCTACATCATTAAGTCCTAGGTTACAAGTAAGGTTAAATACTGTTAAGTGCTGTTCTTTTGCTAAATGCTGAAGTCTAAGGTATCAGTCAAGTCCTGGTTTTGGTTCATTTCTTCTTTGACTGGATTTTGTTTGGTTTTTGTTGCTTTGTTTCTTTGGTGTGCCTAGAGTGCCCAGTCAGGAGCAGAGTGACTCTTGCCAAGGAACTCTGTGCTGCTCTCCTTAATATTCAATCTGGTTTTGCTGATTCCTTGCTGGGGATTTTTTCAGCGCTCTCAGCCCCTCGTTTGTAAGAGGGTGAAGGAGCCCTGGCCCAGGCTCTGGCCCTGGGGACACGGGGATGCTGCGGGGGTCCCTGTCCCCTGTGCCACCCCAGGGCCCCGGCCCCCGGCCCGTGTCAGGCTCTGGGCTCGATCTCGTGGAACATCCTCTGGGGGAGGCTGTGGGGCCAGGGGGGACCGGGGGACAGGGGACCCCGCTGTGCACGAGCAGGGTTGGACTGCTCTGGGGGGAACTGTGAGGGGGGCTGGGGCAGAGGGACCTCCCCAGTGACCTCACACAGCCCCTGTCATGTCACAGAGCCATCTGTGATTCCACAGAACCACCTATGATGTCACACAGGCCCTGTGATGTTAAAGCCCAGCATGGGATGAAACAAATCCCCCATGTGATGTCACAGAGCCAATGCTGGGATATCACTCTGGGCTGTCACACAGCTGCAGTCTGAGGTCACAAATCATCACAACCCAGTCTGATGTCACAGAGCCACCCTCCATGATGGTACAGTCTGCTCTATGGCCTTACACCCTACTCTATGATGTCACAGCCACCTCTGCGATGTCACAAGTCCATCAGTGATGTCACACAACCTCTGTGATGCCATACTGCCACTCTGTAATGTCACTGCACACATATGACCTCACACCCTGCTCTGTAACGTCACTGCACACCATGACCATCACAGCCTGCTCTATGATGTCACACAGACCCCTCTATGATGCTGGAGCTGCTCCATGACCTCACACAACAAACTCTGTGATGTCAGAGCCCAGTCTGTGAGCTCACACAGCCCACTCTGTGCTGTCACACAGCCCCTTGCTGACATCCCAGCTGCTCTGTGCCTCTAGGACACAGCCACAGAGGTGCTGCTGTGACACAGCCCCTCTGGGCCATGGCACAGCCCCTGCCAGTGCTGAGCCCTGGGAGCTCAGTCTGTGCCCTGCTGGTGTCCCTGAGGGGCCCTGGCAGTGCCCCCAGCCCTGCTGGGCTCTGCACAGGAGCTGCTCCTGCCCAGAGCTGTCTCTCTGCAGCGCTGCCCCTTGCCAGCAGCTGCCTCTGGGCCAGGAGCCCGGCCCAGCTCAGCAGCACAGACACAGCACAGGGACTTCAATGACCCTCTGGGCCTTTGGTGCTCTTTTTGCATCACACTCATCAGTGCCTGAGTGTGCTCCAAACCTCCTCAAAAACTCAAAATCAGATTCAAAGTCCAAACTTCCTTTAACTCTAAATGGCTCCCACTGAGGGACATAACTCATATGAAAGTGTCCCCAGGTTGCAGGTAGGGCAGAACACTGGTACTTTGACACAGTGTCAGTTGGAGATTGCACATATCAATGTATTACAGGAAGAAAAACCTAAGCAGGACCTCACAAATGTTTTCTCACTGTCTTTTTAAATATGTTACATTCAGTTGGAATACACGTCGAGCCTCTGGAGCAGTAGAATTCAGCAGCAGCCTCTGCAAGTTGCTGAGGATGTCAGCAGCCCCACTGAGCCAGCCCTGCCCAGAGACCGTGGGGGAATGGGCAGACAAGGAGAGCGTCCCGGGGCTGGGCAAGCAGCACTCAGAGGCACCAGGGGCTGCAGCTGGGAAATGGAGTGTGGAATGGGGCTGGGAAAGCCCTGCCTGGGCTGTGCCAAGCAGGACACACAAGCCCGCACTCCCATGCCCCAAACAATTCTTTCCATGAGACATTTTAAAGGAATTACAATTATTGGTGTCCTCTGAGTTGGATGTACTGGAGAAATAGCTACCAGAGATCCTCAGGAGCTCAAAACAACTGACCAGATTTTATTGGTAAATTTAGAAAATCAGAGAAACTTTGGCAAAAGGTACATTATAACATTCAATCAGCAAAAACACAGAGAAGTAGACACAGAAAAGAAAAGATATATAAGATACAGAGAAGCACCCCACCTGGATTCCAGTGTTAATTAGATGGAAATTGCAAGAGGAGGGAGGGTCAAAGATGTGTGTGCTTGCCTTGTGGTCAGACTTAAATACCCCTTGGTCTTCCTGGGCCCCTTCCCCCAGCTGCTGGGGATTGGGGTCATTTGGTCCCTCAGGAGCTGGGCTGGGGGCCACAGAGGTGGCTGTGGAGCATTGCCTGTGCTGTGCCAGGGGCTGGCAGACACTGCGGGCTGGGATGGAGGCTCTGGGGGGATTGGGGTTCCAGGGCAGGGGCTGGCTCACGGGCAGGGCAAAGCTGGACCTGCCCCTTCCCTCCCCCACATGAAATGATCCAAGCCAACAATCTCTCCAGTCTGTCCTAATAGGCAGTGTTGGAGGTGGACCCAAATTTGGGAGACACGGGAACCTGGCCAGGAAGGACAGTTCTCTTCCATAGGAAGGAAAGCACAGCCTTCCCCAGGGTTTTGGGCACAGATGAAGTTTTTGACCCAGTTTGTGAGGACAGCACAGGCAGACAGACTT
>JALJVW010002997.1:0-28396 GCA_024865655.1 Emberiza elegans
GCTCAGCAGGAGGTCCCAGAGCACTGGAGGTGCCAGTGTGAGCCCATCCCCAAGAAGGGCTGGAAGGAGAAGCTGGGGAACTCCAGGCCTGTCAGCCTGGCCTGGGTGCCCAGCAAGGTTATGGAACAGATCACCTTGAGTGCCACCACAGGGCACCCACAGGATGGCCCAGGGATCAGAGCCAGCCAGCGTGGATTCCAATGTCTGCAGTGATGATCTGCATGAGGGGATTGAGTCCAGCATCAGCAAATTTGCAGATGACACCAAGCTGGGTGTGAGTGTGGATCTGCTGCAGGGTAGGAGGGCTCTGCACAGGGACATGGACAGGCTGGATCCAGGAGCCAAATCCAACAAGGTGAGGTTTAACAAGTCCAATTGCCGGGTCCTGCACTTTGACCACAACAAGCCCTGCAGCTCTAAAGGCTGGGGACAGAGTGGCTGGAGAGCAGCCAGGCAGAAAGGGACCTGCAGGGACTGGTGGACAGCAGGCTGGACATGAGCCAGCAGTGTGCCCAGGTGGCCAAGAAGGCCAATGGCTCCTGGCCTGGATCAGGAATGGTGTGGCCAGCAGGAGCAGGGCAGTGACTCTTCCCTGTGCTCAGCACTGCTTGGGCAGCACCTCGAGTGCTGTGTCCAGTTCTGGGGCCCCCAATTTAGGAAGGACATGGAGGGGCTGGAGCGTGTCCAGAGAAAGGCAACGAGGCTGCTGAGGGGTCTGGAACACAAGTCTGTGAGGAGCGGCTGAGGGACCTGCAGGTGTTCATCCTGGAGGAGGCCCAGGGGAGACAGGGTGGTGTCAGGGCACAGGTTGGACTTGATGATCTCCATGGCCTGTTCCACCCTTGCTGATTGTGGGATTCTCTGAAACCACCCTTGCAGCAGTTGCCGGATGAGCCCTGGGCCTCCTCTTGAGAAGCTCCAGCAGCCCAGGTCCCTCAGCTTCTCCTGCCAGCCCCAAAGCCCATCCTGTCAGTCCTGCAGAGCCTCTGCAGCTCCTCCTCATTGCCCAGAGCAGGGAGCCCCAGAGCCAGACACAGCAGCCCAGATGTGCCCCCCTGGCCTGGGGTGCCTCTGGCAAGGGAGCAGCACCAGGCACTGCAGGAGCCTGCAGACAATTCCTGCAGCACTTGTAGGATGATCCTGCTGCCCAAGGACGTTCCCATGGGGCCACGTCAGGAACTGCAATGGGGAGGGGCCAGAGAGGGGGCCAGGGATGGGCTGTTTAAAGGGGAGCAAACAGGGCAGAGAGGGGCAACAAATTGGTATCAGGAAGAGAAAAAAAGGCTGGGAGATCCTTTAGGAAGCACTGAGAATGCAGCCCTCATTGACACAGTCTGTTGGGGACAGTGAAGGGAGGCAGCCCTGGGTATGTGGGCAATATGAAAAAAACTAAAACAAAGAAAAAAACAAACTTTCTGGCTGAGAAGAGGCCAGGACAAAGATGACTTTTATGGTGCAAGGGATTTGCCAGGAAATGGCATTTGTGCTCAGGAGTTTAATGTCCTGAAAGCATCCAGTCATCAGTGTCCACAGGGCAGCCTTGAGCCCGTTCCTCAGGCTGTAATGGGGGGTTCAGGGCTGGTGCTGTGTGTGGCACAGAAGGATGGGCCACCTCAGGGATGGGGAACAAATGTTGGTGAGCAACCATGAGACAGTGCTGAGGACAGGGAGCTGTGCAGTGCACTGGGATGGATGGCCCTGGTGTCCTTCCCTGCCTCAGGGCCCTTGCAGAGCCCCAGCCCTGCTGTTTGCCCCCAGCCTGCCCAGAGAAAACAATGGGCAAAACAGCGGGGGTTTCTGTGCTGGCACAAACTGGCAATTTGTGAGAGAGCCTTCCATTCCAAAGGAGCCCCAGGACACTGTCCCGTCAGGAGAACAGCAGTGCCCATCAACCTGTCCCAACAGCTGCTGCACCCCACAAGCCCTGGCTGAGGCAGCTCAATGCAGCACAGGGGCCCTTCTGGGGCTCCATGCATGGACATGCTGGCTTAGCTCTGCTCTCACAAGAGATTTTGGTGTGTCAGCAGCTGAATGCAGCACCTGCTGTGAGTTCCATGAGCTCAGAGGCCAGGGATCTGCAAAAAGGGGGGAGGTTTCAGGCTGAACACATCTCCACTTTTGGACAGGGAAGGGAAGGAAAGCAAAATAAGAAAGGCAAAACAAAGAGACTAAAACTGAAATTGACAACCAAACTAAGAAGAAGTATCAAAGATGACTTTTGATTGTGGTGATTTGTTTCCTGGCCAGGGATGTTTTCCATGGCAGCTGCAGCCTTGTGCTCCTGGTTCCTCAGGAGAGATGAAGAGTGGTTGTGAAGAGTTGTGAAAGAATGGGTTTTCCCCTCAGGAAGAGAGCAATGAAGGGCTGAGCTGTGGCCAGAGATGGTTTGCAGTGTCCTGAGGCCTCCCCTGCCCCCAGCACAGGCAACAGGTCTACACATAGGGGAAAACAAGGAACTGTCTCTGGGGACACCAGTCCTAAACAGGCGGCAAACTGCAATGAGGTCAAGATTCTACTCCAAAATTCCACCAGGACCCACTGAAGGGCATCAGGGGAGAACTCAGCTCTGCCTCATCAAGGGCCCCGGGGGGGGCCACTCAGCACAACCCCATGGCTGAGGCAGCTCTCTGGGCCCTTCAGGGGGCTCCATGCATGGACATGCTCCAGGTCTGCTCTCCCTGTGGCAGCCAGGGGTTTCCCAGCCCGCAAGTGGGGCCCATCTCCACTTTGCCCTTTAGGTTGCAGGCCTGAGAGATTGAGTTGATTGTGGTGGGACACCTGAGAGGGCCATGGCAGCTGTGTGTGGGGAGAGGGAAAGAGTGGTTGCACCTGGAAAAGGGCAGCAATGAAGGGCTGAGCTGTGATCAGAGATGGGGCTGCTGCTGTGGACACCAGGCTGGGCAGCAAAGGCTGAGGCGCTCCCAGCCCCTGGCCGGGGCCGGCCCGGGAGCAAGCCCCGGGCGCGTGGCGGGGCTGGGGAGGCGCGCGGAGGCTGCCAAGGCAGCTCCAGAGAGGGCAAGGAGGAGGCGGGGGGGCCAGGCGGCGCGGGCCAGGTGCTGGGGTGAGAGAGATCTGTGTGTGTGGAGGGCTGCTTTTGAGTAGAGAGCGCAGCGGGAGCTGCTGTGAATGCAAGGCTGAGGCAGCAGGGAGGTGGTGTAGGAAGGAAAGCAAAATAAGAAATGGCGGTCGGCCGGCATTACGAGTGGGCGGACCTGTTGTCCAAAGCAAAAAACCCACCAGAGCCGGAGGCAAGAAAAACCCGTTTTGGTGAACTGGATGAGCCGGCCGCGACCTGGTGTCATTGCCGAAATGGGACCTGACCTGTTGGCCACCAGGGGTGAGGCCGCAGGGAGGCCCAGGACAGACCTCAGTCCATCTCTGATGGGGTAGACCTGTTGACCTGCCTTCATTGCGGGGAGGCCGGGGAGCAAGGGCCAGATCTTTCATTTCTCTCTTCACAACCATTCTTTCACAACTCTTCACAACCACTCTTTCTCTGCCACCACACAGCTGCCATGGGGAACATCCTGCCACAGGAAACAATCACCACAATCAATTCAATCTCAGTCAAGTCTCTTTGAACCTAAAAGTGCAAAAAAGTGGAGATGTGTTCAGCCTAAACCTCTTGCCCTTTTGTGCTTGTCCTGAGCTCATGGGAAGCACAGCAGGGGCTGCATTCAGCTGCTGACACCAAAAATCTTCTTGTGAGAGCAGAGCTAAGCTGGGATGTCCATGCATGGAGCCCCAGAAGGGCCCAGCTGTGCTGCACAGGAGAGCTGCCTCAGCCATGGATTTGTGCTGAGTGCAGTTGGAGCTGTTTTTCAGGTTGATGAGGCAAGTGAGTTCTCCTTTCAGGGCCTTCAGTGTCCTGGTGGAATTTTGGAGTGGAATCTTGAGGCGTGCTGGGTGTAAGAGATGGTGCGGAGTTTCCTTCATTTGTCTGACGGTGGTGGCAAGGAGGCTGAAGAGCCCCGTCAGGAGCTGTGGCCTGAGTGAGGTGGACATTTTCTGGCTGTTGTGCCAAGGGAGTGTTTGCAGGTGTGCTTGCTGTGCTTTGCCAGAACACTGCTTGCAACAGGTTCTGATCCATGGTGCCTTGGACTTGCACAGCTGCAGCTGCCTCCCAAGTTGGGACAAGGGGTGGCTTGTCCTTGCACGCTTGCACCTGCCTCCCACAGCAAGGGCTCTCAAGACAATGGGCCATGAATCTTGCCCACCTTTTGGCTAGATGCCACTGGCTTTGGATTGAGACTGTAGAAACTGTAACTTTGGAGACAACTTTGGTGAACCCCCATGGATGAGAGCGAATCTCTGGGGCTGGAGCATGAGGATTGTGTCTTGTTGGTACCTCTATTGCCCTTGCCCTCTATTTCTTTCTATCCTTGATTTTCTTTTCTGATTCCTCTATGGCATTTGCTGTTGGCCCTCCAGAAAGGCCACTGGCATGAGGTGAAACAGGACCAAGTGCCAGGTCCTACATTTTGGCCACACTGACCCTCTGCAGCTCCCAGCTGTGGGAAGAGTGGCTGGGAAGCCGATTGACAACAACTGAACCTGAGCCCAGGTGTGCCCAGGTGGGCAAGAAGGCCAACAGCACCAGGCCTGCATCAGCAATAGTGTAGGCATCAGGACCAGGGCAGTGAGAGCCTGAATGAGGGATGGGGACTCCAGGCAGCTCTCCAAAATGCAGTTTATTGTATCCAAGAGGTTACAGCAGTCCAGGGTCAGCCCCAGCTGCAGGCAGGCCTGGAGACCCTTTAATTTTGGTTACAATGCATTATATACTTTTCTTTGCTGAGCATCTTCATACACAAGAACCAGTCTATACCTAACTTTTACCTATACCCGATCATAACTACTATCATTACCATATTCATGTTACTATACTCCAATCACTAAAAGTTAGTATGTCGCAGTTAAAGCTAGAAGTTATTTTTCAGTTTTCTTGCAGTGGGAAATTCTGAGACCTTTATTTTACTTGCAACATCAGCATGTTTGTTTGCCTGTGCTATCTTTCTGCTTGGTTGAAACATCCTCTGTTTGAGGTAGATTTATTGTTTGCCCTAAGCCATAAAAACCCCTTCTAACTAACATACATTTTGGCTTCTTAGATATCCAGTAAGACTGGCTCAGCAATTCTTTTCTTCTATATCAAAACTTGCTTTCATTTATATTTCTTCTTCAGATTCTACATTCAAAAGTCTTTCTGCCAAGCATACATATCTGTGATTTCCTTGTCAAACTTTTATCCTTCCCAACAAGGGCAGTGATTGTCCTTCTGTGCTGGGCACTGGTGAGGCCACACCTCGAGTGCTGTGTCCCTTTCTGGGCCCCTCAATAATAATTCAAGTTTCTCTAGCAATCACTTTATTCATTATTTGCCTCCCTTGCCTGCCTGGCTGTGACAGGAAGGACACCAAAGGGAAAGTGCCTGCAGCCGAGGGAAGGCTGTGCTTGGGTATCTGGTTCTGTTTGTTGTTGCTGCCGGTGTTGTTGTTTGTTTGCCTTGTTGTACTGGCAAAGAACTGTTACTCCTTTTCCCATATCTTTGCCTGAAAGCCCCTTAATTTCAAAGTTATAATGATTTGGAGAGAAGGGAGTCACACTCTCCATTCCAGAGAGGTCCCACAGACACCTGTCTTTCAAAGCAAGACAAGCTGACAATTAACAATTTATTAACAACTGTTTATTAACAATTAATTGACAATTATCAACTACTTATCAATCTAACAAACAGTTAATTAACTAGGCTAACTAAAAGGTAAGCTAGAGCTTGGCAGGTCTCTGGTGAAGGGTGGGAGACCATCAGCAGCAGAAGGCACGATGTCGCTGGCTCCTGCCGGATGCTCCAGCTGACACAAACGCTGTCCCTCGGGTGGTGCTCTCCAGAGCAGCTCCTTCTTGGCTCCCTGGCCTTTCTCCCTCTACTCTAATGGTTCACCAAGATTCTTCCACTCCTGCACTCTGCCTTCCACAATCACCTGCCCCTCTTCTGAGCCGGCTCCAGGTTAGGAATCCTGGGAAGAAAGGGACTGCTATTAGCCAGACAAACATTTCCAGCCAGCCACTTCTCTGTCTCCTTGCAGAGCACACAGTGTTGCATCCTCTCTCTGTGCAAGCAGCGAGCAGCAAATTCAACAACTGCACTCACTGCATGGAGGCTGCAGAGGTGCAAGGGCAGGAACAGGACCCGTTAAATGCCTGGGGACCAACTACAGCTGTGGTGTGGGAGGCTGCCAGGGCCCAGCCTTATCACCTGCAGGGGGGGGCTTTACAGACCACAAACAGAGCATGATCTGCTCGTCATTGTGATGAGAACTGTAAAAGTGATTTCATGCGTTGGAAGGCTGCGAAAAGAGTTTCCGCAGGTTTGTTTTTGCCCCAGCTGGCTTCAGCAATGGCATTGAAACAATTAGACTTTCACAGCCTTAACTTGCTGTGTTGTAATATAGCAATGCTTAGTGCAAGCAAGAACATGCTTTAAGCAGGTAATAAGCAGAAATATTATAGGGAGGCTCTGAAACGCAAGTAATAAACGACACGGTTATGAAGGTTTCTTTTCAGGTGAACAGAGAGGGGGGAATTGTGGGAATCCAAAAATCAGAGGGTTTTGGGAAAGCTGCAAAAGGCAGGCCTCAGAGACAGCAGAACTGTGATTAGAGCTAAGCAGCAGCTATGAGATAGGTCAGCAGAAAAGTTATTTAAACTGTAGAAAAGCAAGGACAAATAGAACAATGGTCTGTGGATTAACGCTTGTCTAGAATAACTCCCTAAGCTACAGAAAAGTTTATCTAGCAAGATATTAGGAAGGTTAAAGCTTAATAATGGAGCTCTGTGCATTGTGTTTGAAGGCTTACAAGCAGGTATTGTATTCAAAAGAAGCAAGCATTGTTTTAACCAAAAGTACATGTGCTTATAGTGATTGGATAGAACTACTGTCAGTATGCTTTTGCTTTGTGTGATTGATCAAGAAGCTTATAAAGTGAGTTGTAACATGAAGTTCTTTGTCTGCTGCCTGGGATGTGAGCTGCTGGCATCTTCCCATTGTCCTAACCATGTGATGAGACTGATGCTGGAAATTAAACAGCTCAAGGCAGTTCCACAGCAGTCCTGTCCTGTTTGGGATTTGTACAGATACTCCCAGCTGGCCATAGTCCAGGGGGAGCAGTGCCCTCCACAGGTGCTGCACAGCGTCCTTGGGCAGCCCCACAGTGTGTCCTGCACGGCCTCTCCACCAAGCAGCTGCTCCAGCAGCACTTTGTGATGGGCCTGCAGGGACGTGAGGCCCCTCTGTGGCCAGTGCTGAGGGCCCCCAGTGGCACTGGCAGCTCCAGCCCTGCTGGCCACACTGACAATGGCCAATGAGACAGATTCCCTCTTACCTCCTCCGCTCCCAGGGGAGTGTGCGCTGCATCCAGGGAGGACGAGATTCCTGCCAGCCCTGCTGGGAGCTGAGGGTGCTCAGGAGTTTGTGGAGGCACCTGAAAAACAAGCCATTTTCTGTGCCAGGAGGAAGAGACAGCCACTTTGCAAAGTCTCGTTTTATGAGACAGCTTCAGGGCCAGCAGTGCAGTGCCAGCCCTTGGGTGAGAGCAGAGCCCTGCAAACAGGGAGCCTGGCTGCCTTGGGAACAGGCTCCATGGAGATCAGGACTCATCCCAGCTTGCTCTGGGAAGGAAGCTGGAGGTGTTACCATGATGATGCAGATAAAAGCCTCATCTTAAATTGGGAAGAATACCAGGCCAAAAATCCCACACTCAACACAGGCCTGTAGGATCTGAGTCAGCTTCTCCAAGGAAAACTCTCCTATTTCTCCCTCCCACAGAGCCCATACCCAGCCACAGGCCCCTGTCAGGGCACAGGACAGCAGGGCAGCAAAAAGGGAGGTCAGCACAAGCGTGACTTGGTGCTGGCAGGCTGGGGAGGCAGCACAAGCACTAGGTGTACAAGAAAATCTACCTCTGCTCCGGGAGATTGGGCAAAATCCCACGATTCTCTCAGGGCTGTGGCTGGCTCCTCCACATTTCTAATCCTGAAGCGTCTCCTTAGAGATGCCGAGGAATTCAAACAGGGTCTCTTCCCCTTTGGTGGTTGGGGTTGGAATTTAGATGGGTAAGGCTCACATCTGGAAAAGAACAGAACTGTGAACAGGGACCTGCAGTGGGAGGGAGGGACACCTGCACGAGCAGCTCCTGGTCAGGATGCAGCCCCTGGGTGGGTGCTGGAGCACTGAACTGAGAAATGGTTGGATCCAGCCCTTCCCAACCCAGGCTGGAGCAGGTCTGTTCTAAAGGCAGCCCAGGGATGGCACTGAGGTGCTGCAGCAGCTGCAACTGCCTGCACTGAGCAACTGCAGAGGACAGGGATCAATGTCGCAGACATCTTTTATGAAAAATCCTTTCCTTAGGATTTTTTCTCCTGAGAAGCTGAGAGGACTCAGGAACAAAATGTAAACATTGATTATCTGCTGCTGTGGAATGCAACAGGTGGCATCTTTGATTGGCCCATGTTGGTTGTTTCTAATTAATGGCCAATCAAAGCCCAGCTGGCTCAGACAGAGAGTCCAGGCCACAAACCTTGGTTATCATTCTTTCTTTTTCTGTTCTTAGCTAGCCTTCTGATGAAATCCTTTCTTCTATTCTTTCAGTGTAGTTTTAATGTAATATATATCATAAAATAATAAATCAAGCCTTCTGAAACATGGAGTCAGATCCCCATCTCTTCCCTCATCCTCAGACCCCTGTGAACACGGTCACAGATGAACCCCTTGTGGGGATGCAAAAAGCACAGTGGGAGAGGGAAAGACAGAGAAGGCAAGAAAAAAGGTGAGATTTGAGGCAAAAAGGTGAGATTTGAGGCAAAAGGTGAGATTTGAGGCACCAAGGGGCAGACCCAGCCAGTGATGAGCCAGCACAGCAAACCCAGTGCCCAAGGCCAGAAACTCTGCAGCTCCACCAGGGATTTATCAGGAATGTTGCCCTGACAGTGTTGGGGGGTTGGTTGGCATTGTCCAACCCTCCCAGGTGACTCAGGTCCCATTCCCCATTTTAAACTGAAGCAGGTGCTCAGGGTAACTCTGCTGGTGTTTCCAATGCCACGTGAGGGACACAGCTGAGCCGTGCCTGCCTGTCACCCTGCTGAGCTGCAAGTGCTCCCCACAGTCAAACACCACCTGGATGCTCCATTCCCAGACAGGCATTCAGGGCCTGCAGTGACCTGCTCCCCAAAGAATCACTGTCTTGAGCTTTGGAGCTTGTGACCTAAGGCTGGGTTTCATTTCTGGATGTGGGGCAGTCTCACCAAACCCCCAGCAGATCCCTAATCATCCATTCCACTGTCTTTAGTTTTAATGAATGGTTTGAGGAACCTTCCCAGGACCATGGTGCCCGGACAATGCCATTTTTCACTCTAAAGTAGAAACTCTCAGGGAGGCAGGGAGAGGAGATGATGTGATGAACAAGTCCTGCTGTCAAGCAGTACAGAACCCATAAGGGACATGTTGCAGGGGAAAAGTCAAAAAGAGCAACAAAGAGTGAAGAATCCAAGGTGTCCACTGGAAGCTGACCCCTGGGAAAGAAATGGTCCAGGCACTAAAGGAGTTGTCCCAGAAAAGAAGGAAAGGGAACAGTCCAGTTCAGCATCAGCCCAGGCACTGGGTAGCTCTTCCTCTGGTGTTGGGACTTTCTGGGCATCCTCCAGCACAATGCCAGGGAGGAAGGTGAGGAGCAGAGAGCAGCGCCTGCAGAGAGGACCCATCCCAAAGCAGAGGGGCCAGAAGGGCCTCCAGCAGCACGGTGGGAGCTGGGACTAGGAGCCCTTCATCACGGGGGACATGGCCTCAGGGCACAGAGGTCTGAGAAAGCAGCTTTCACCCCAGCTTTCCTTCCCAGGGAAACCACTATGGGGGCTGTGCAGCACCAAACTGGTGGAAAACCTATTCCCTGAGCACCCAGCCTGAGCACAGCTGGTCAGGGTTATCTGTCAGATCCCAGGCAAACAGCTTTGTTCTTTGCCAAGTACAAAGAGGGCACCAGTGTAAGAGCCTGAATGAGGGATGTGGGACTCCAGGCAGCTCTCCAAAATGCAGTTTATTCCATCCAAGAGCTTACAGCAGTTTAGGGTCGTGGGTGACAGAGCCTGTGCCTACAGCTGTCAGCTCCAGCTGCAGACAAGCCTGGAGACCCTTTAATTTTGGCTACAATGCATTATATACTTTTCTTTGCTGAGCATCTTCATACAGTAGAACCAATCTATACCTTAACTATTATCTATAGCCTATCATAACTACTATCATTACCATATTCATGTTACTATTCTCCAATCACTAAAAGTTAGTATGTCACAGTTTAAGCTAGAAGTTGTTTTTCAGTTTTCTTGCAGTGGAAAATTCTGAGACCTTTTTACTACTTGCAACTTCAGCAGGCTTGTTTGCCTGTTCTATCTTCCTGCTTGGTAAAAACATCTTCTTGTTTGAGGTGGATTTATCCTTTATTCTAAGCCATAAAACCCCTTTCAAACTAACATACCCTTTGGCTCCTTGGTTATCCAGTAAGACTGGCTCAGCAATTCTTTTCTTCTCTATCAAAACTTGCTTCCATCTCTATTCCTTCATCAGCCTCTACGTTTAAAAATCTTTCTGCTAAGCATTCATATCTGTGAGACTTTCTTGTCAAACTTTCATCCTTCCTAACACACCAGCAAGAAGAGCTTTGAGGAGAGGGCAAAGGTGCACATACCTCAGCCTGTTCCCCTGGCTGGTGGAGCAGATTGACCAGTGGTACTGGACAGGCAGGGAGCTGCAGTTGGCCATCTCCAGAGAACGCACTTCTCCTTCAGTGCCACCCACCAGGCAGCCAAACTCCAGGGTGCTGGGCTGCATTTGGAGATCTGGGGAGTGGGCTTCTCCCCAAAGGCTGGCACGGGACACCGGGGAGGTGTCAGTGAGGCAAGAGGTCTCAGTGTAGGTAGAGCCTAGGGAAAGGACACAAATGTCCATTTAGGTACCAGTTATGGCATGACTCCTGCTGTGAATATCCTGAAAGGGTGAAAGTGTGATTGGAGTTTAGCTCTTTGTTATCTGAACTACAGCTGCATGAGGAATTGATGGTCACTGAGCTCCCTCTGACACAGATTCCAGACCGCAGCCTCGGGAATGCCCACTCCTAGCCCTGCTGAACACTGCAAGCTTCTCTCTCTCTGATGGGGAGGAGCTCCCTCCCCTGCCCCAAACCAGCACCAGTGATCTCTCAGTGATGAGTGTGCACCCAGACCCAGCATTTACTCTGAGAAGTCAAGCTGTCAAATTCTCTGTTCAGTCTGCCAACGCTCCCACCGTTTTCAAGATGCACAGACGGTGAGTCAACATGTGCTCACACCCATGCTGGCCACTGGGATTCCTGCTGCCTTTCTTGTTTCATTTATTCAAAAGGCAATTTAACAAGTGCCTCAGTGCTGATGCAGGGTGGGGAAGAAGCAGCTCAGGAAAGGGAATGAGTTTCCTTAAAAAGTCCATGAACTTCATTGTTATGGGTTTAGGCTTCCTAGTGAATTTTCCCTTGGTCTGGGAAGGGGGATAGGGGTTTTGGGAGGTTTTGGCCCTGGGGGTGGACATTTCCATTTCCATTTCCATTTCCATTTCCATTTCCATTTCCATTTCCATTTCCATTTCCATTTCCATTTCCATTTCCTTCCCATTTCCTTCCTGGTTTTTCCTGGTTTCCTTCCTTCCTCCTTCCTTCCCTGCTGGTGCTGGCTGGGAGGGGATCACTGCCCTGCCAGAGCCCACAGCTCCTCCCTTCCTGTGATCATAACTACACCAAAGGGAAAAAACAGCACTTGGTGGGCTGGAAACTTCTGTTGTTGTGTTGTTGTTTGTGCTGACATATTCTAGTAAAGAACTGTTATTCCTTTCCCCATCTTTTTTGCCTGGAAGCCCTGCAATTTCAAAGGTTTAATCATTTGGAGGGAGGGGGGTCATCCTTCCATTCCAGGAAGATTCCTGCCTTCCTTGGCAGACGTCTGTCTTTTAAAGCAGGACAGGGACACCAGAAAATTTCTCTTCCTTGGTTCTATTGGATCTCACAATGGCAAAATGCTACCTGAGGCACCCAGCAGCCCTGGAGTTCACAGCCTGAAGAGGCTGCTGTGGCAGACCATGAGCAATGGATGCTTTTATGTCCAAGTGCTCCATTTGGAAGGCCCAGATCCCCACGCTGTGTCCCAGCCCAGGGAGCACTCACCAGGGGAGATGTCCCCACAGTCGAGCTCATTGGTGTCAAAGTGTGAACTCAGTCTGGTGACACAGCCCCTGCACGGCCAGGACACAGGAGGAAACGGTTTGGTTAAAGGGAATTAAAGCAAAGCTGTCCTGGCTCAGGGGTGTAAAACCTGGGCTCAGGGCACCGTGGGTTTCCAAGCAACACAGCACCATGTGCTCAGCACAGGGCCCTGGGCACAGGAGGCAGCTGAAGCCAAGTGGCAGCAGCAGCCAGCAGCCACTGATGGGCTTTGGGCACAGGGCAGGCAGGAAAAGCCCCTGAGCTGCTGGTGGTCCCATCAAGGACTCTGAACAAACACCCACTGAGGCTCTGTGCCTCAGTTTCCCCATCTGTAATGTGATGGACATAGAGGTGTCCCCAGAAACTTCTGTAACCAGCCTTTCCTGCTTTGCTCCTTCTTAGCTGGAACTGCTGTGCCCATGGAGGAGCTTTCTCAGGAGAGTTTGAGCCACACAATCATTACAGACAGAGTTCTGAGACATGAATCCAGGGCATTCCCAAACATCCTCTGAGAAGAGCAGCAACAGATCTACCCAGGGCACAGATGAATCCTAGAGGAAAGGACCAGCTTGTCAGCAGTGCACCAGCTGGCCCAGCCAAGAGCAACAGCTTCAACAACCAAACAAGGGTGTCCTGAATGTAGCACAGCACCTCACCTGTCCTTGAACTGAGTCTCCAAAGCCACCAACATCCCCTGAAATCAGCACTTGAAGCTGCACAACACTCACCAGCTGATTTCATGGTTGATGCCAATCAATGCCCACTCTGCCCTTTGGTTCAAAATCAAGGAGCAGTGACCTGGGCCTTGTGTTGTATTCACAGGACTGCCCCTGGCTCTGCTCTGCACATCTCAACAAGAGACACCTGCCCTTGCTCAAGGAGAAAGCTGCTCATGCAATAACATCCCATGAGTAGTTTGGGGCAGGGACAGAGGAGAATCGATTATTTGATGGTGAAAGGCTCCCTCTTGATTTCCAAAGTAAAAAAGCAGCACTTTTCCTCCAAACACAAAGCCAGCAGACTTGTTTCTCTATATGGGCAGAGCTACTCACCACCTTTCTCTTGCTCAGTAATGATTTCCTTGCTTTTTTTAATCCATCTCCCTCATCTCATTGGTACAATCGACTGCACTTTGCTTTCATTCCTTCACTGCCTTGAGCCAGTGCCTCCCAAGAGCAGCAGCCCAGCTCCAGAGCTGCAGAGCAGCAGCATCAGCTCTCCTGCTCACACTGCATTATCCTGCCAGCACACGGCTCAGGCTGGCAGGGCCAAGCCCAGTGCTGCTGTGGTGCTGAGGACTGAGCTCTGCCTCCCCTATGATCAGCCCTTCTCCCTTTGGCTGGGCCAGGATTGTCTCTTGCCATGGCACCAGCCCATGGGATGGTGCCCAAGTCCTTGGGACAGTTCCTGCTGCACATTCCCTGACTCCCACATCAGCCCTTTGCTGGCTGTGCAGAGCAGGCACCAGAGCACTCTGTGCCCAGGAGCTGGGAGCACAGCTTGGCCCCACAGCATGGCTGGGAGAGGTGAGCTGAGGCTGCTGCTGCCCCTCTGGCAGGGATTGTTCACACAAGTTTTTACAAACACTGCTGCTGCCCATCTGGCATGGATTGTTCACACAAGTTTTTACAAACACTGCTGCTGCCCATCTGGCATGGATTGTTCACACAAGTTTTTACAAACACTGCTGCTGCCCATCTGGGATGGATTGTTCACACAAGTTTTTACAAACACTGCTGCTGGGGCAGAATCAGCCAGGCTGGCCCATCTCCAGAGCCCTGGGGGCCTTGCTGGGTGTTCAGGGGGGACATCCCAGAGCAGCTGCTGCCCAAAGCTGACCCATCCCACTGCCTGCCATGGCCCAAGGCACAGGGAGATCCCTGCAGGGAGGAGTCATTCCAGCTCCCAGGCACCACCCAGGGCAGGAGGCATCCTCACACTAAGGCAATGCCAGGATCAAAGCAGAGATTCAGACCTCAGGAAACACCTCTTTTCTCTGCTCCACCCCAAAATGAGGTAGGTGGGGGATGTCCCAGAGACAGCCACAGATGTGCCCACCCAGCTCCCACGGTCCTTACCTGACAGCCAGGATTGCAGACCAAGGAGATCCAGCCACACTGAACTGGAATTCTTCCTGAAACCTCCCAACCACGGTGGCACTGAAGAAGATGTGAACAGTCTGGCTCCCACCTGCTGCAATGATGCCCTGCTCAGGTGCAAACTTGAAGCAGAAGCCCACGTTTGCAGCTGAAGGGATATAGCTGAAGGCAGCATCAATAGCTCCTAGGTTCATCAGTTCCACCTGCAGCAGCAAGAGAGCAAAATGGAAATACATGTGGAACCTTCCCTTCTTGTGAGTTACTGTCTAAGGATGCAATTAATACCCAGAAAAGGCAGACAATGCTTTCAATGGCAGAAGTCAAAAAAATACAACAGGACAAGTTCTGCCTTTGGGTTTTCATGCAGAGCAGTGGTAACTCCACACAACTGGAGCCCACAAGCCTGGGGTTATCCCATGGACACAGAGCAGTGCACCTCTGCTCAGCATCACCAAGCTCATTGAGAGCTGGCCCTGAGAGCAGCATGGGCTGATTGCAGCTGCGTAGGGAATCACCCCAGAGCTGCTGCTGCCCCAGTGAGCACAGCTCCAACAGCACCATCTGCTCATTCACCTTTTCCCATACCATGAAAACAATACATTGATTATGAGGCATCAGCATCAAAATGTATAGACAGCATCATCTTTTGATGAGAAACCTCAGTGTGTCTTTGCCCCCCACAGCCAAGCTTTTGGAAGTGTCTGGCATGATGTAGTGCCTCATTTTCTACCTCTTTCAGCTGCTCTCTCTTTGGGTGTTGTTGTTGTGGTTTTTTTTTTTTTTCAAACTTGACCCTATTTGGGGGGAGGCAAATAGGTAGAAAAATCCTTTGCTTTATCCCCAGGAACACTTTTCTCTTTCTAGAGCCAGAGATGCACCAAGGCTGAAGTGTGGTGAGGGACTGGTCAGCAAGGGAGAGAACTCCCAAGCCCTTTGCAAGGGCCAGCACTGAGCCAGGAGCCTGGATGGCTTTCCTGTGACTGGCAGGAATAAGCAGGAGACCCTTGACTGGAGGCTGTCTGCAGTGGGCTGAAGCCCAAAGGCAGCCAGTTTGTTCCAGCTGCTTCTGCAGAGCCCAGTCCAAAGGTGCCTTGTGTCTGGCACTGCCACAAAAGCCTCTGAACATCCCTTTTTGACCCAGTCTTGGTTCCATGTGCCAAGGGGTTGTTTTTGCAGGAAGCCTCCCAGCTGATTCCCAAAGCAGGGACTGGGGCTTCAGGAACAACAGACACACCTTTCAGACCCCCAGATTTCACCAGTCCATCAAATATTCCCTGCTCACAGCTGCCCAGGTTGGCAGCAATTCCACAGCTCCACCCGGCTTGCTGCTGCCTCAGGAGCCATCAGGATCCATCCCAAGCCCTGCTGCTCACCCCATAGACATAGGAGTTGTCGATAGAAACGTTCCCAAGGTCCACTCTAGGAGGGCTGAATTCAATCAAGGGTCCTTGGCCTTCTCCTGAGAGGCGTAGGGGCAGTCTGCTCTCACAGCCTGGGGAGAGATGTCCATTGCAGTACAATCATTCCCTCTGTGACACTGCATTTTCCAGGCTGCCTCAGTGTTAGTCCCTGACTCTGAGCTGGATGCAACCAGCTCCTGATGCTGCAGGAGAAGATATGGACCCTTCTCTTCCCTCACTTGCAATTTCTAACCCATTCCTTGGGCTGGTTTCCAATTCCAGCCACCAGTCTGCTGAGTTTAAAACATCTCTGCTGTCCTGTAGTGACAGGCCAAGGAGTAACAGGTAGAAATTGAAAGAAAGGAAATTTAGGTTAGATATTAGGAAGACATTTTTTTACTGTGAGCATGGTGAGACACTGGAGCAGGTTCCCCAGGGGCGTTGTGGAGGTTCCAGCCCTGAAAGTGTTCCAAGCCAGGCTGGATGGGGCTTGGAGCTACCTGATCTAGTGGGAGGTGTCCCTGCCCAGAGGCCTTTAAGGTCCATTCCATCCTTAACATACTGTGATTCTGTGCTTTCCTTCCCATGCACTTAGAGGAGCTTTGAAATCCATTCAGTGAAGGCACAAAGCTCATACAGAGTTTGGCAATTGCCAAACTCCCTGGCCCAGTAGCACAGGACTTTGTTGCCAAAGTCCCCAACTCCTGACACTCAGCACTGTGCTCTGTTTCCACAGACAGAGCTGCAAGGGCTCAATTCCACACAGGGAGAGAGGCAGGTGCTGGCCAAGGGTGCTCCTGCTACCAACAGCCTGGGCTCAGGGGGGCTCAGCCACCCCTGCTCTGCTGGTGTCTGGGCACTGGGAGGTGATCCAGGCTCAGGGAGCACATTTCCAACTCAGCTCCTCTTGCCTGATGATGGATCCATGTCAGATGGAGCCCTCCTGGAGGCCAGTGGCCTGGAGGTGTAGCCATGATATTTTCTGAAAAATCCTTTCTTTAAGATTTTTTTCTCCTGAGAAGCTGAGAGGCCTCAGGAACAAAATGTAAACAATGGTTATCTGCTGCTGTGGAATGCAACAAGTAGATCTGGGATTGGTCTCATAGAGCTGTTTCTAATTAATGGCCAATTACAGTCAGCTGGCTCAGACTCTCTCTGAGACAAGCTTTTGTTATCATTCTTTCTTTTTCTATTCTTAGTTGGCCTTCTGATGAAATCCTTTCTTCTATTCTTTTAGTATAGTTTTAATATAATAAACATCATAAAATAATAAATCAAGCCTTCTGAAACATGGAGTCAGATCCTCATCTCTTCCCTCATCCTCGAGCCCCTGTGAACACGATCACATGGAGGGGCTTAGTGCTTGTTCACTAAAGCTGTTCTGCTCTGGAGCTCTCTGGCCTTTGAGGGAATGCTGGCAACGCCATGGCATGAAAACCTCTCCGTGCACTGCCTGGGCTGTTCTGGGATCAGTAACCCAGACACAGCATTCTGAGCCCTGGCCTGGCACGGGAGACTCCCTGGAAGCTGCAGGGCCAGGGGGATGCGCCAGCACTGCCCTGCTGAGCAGGGACTCTTCCCAGCAGTTCCATGGGAGCCCAGCGGGCTCAGGCTGGCCCCATGGCTTCACTGAGGGGGAGAGAAGCAGGGCAAGGGAGCTGCACCTGAGATGCTGCAGTAAGCCACACTTAGATACTCCAGTCCTTCCAGGGGTTTGAAGGTCACCTTGATTTCGGCCGAACAATTCGGCCCAATTTCTCCCTCCTGCAACAGAAAGAGACAGCAAAACACTTATCTTCAGCCTTCACATTTCTTGTTTCCAACCACAGCCCTGTAAGCCTTTGTTTAGAGCATCAGTGATGAGTGAACAACACAAGGAGCCCAAGGAAACCCTCCAAACCCAGCTCAACACAGCTCTCAATGCTCAGCTATCAGCTCCCACTCTCCACAATATTCCTGCTGCTCTGACAAAGGCTCTTGGTCACATCATGCTGCTGTCAGCTACAGTGGGATGTAACTGCCACTGTGCACTGGTGGCTCTTCACAAGAAGACAACATGATCCCCTTCCTTGGAAACAAAAATATTAGTTTAAGCTGTTTTGAAAGAAAGCAGAGGCTGGCATCATTCTAGGCTTTACTCCAAGATGAGAAGGGATGTTGCACTGTGCAGACACCAGGCATTCATCGTCTCTCACAATGCCAGTACTCAGAATCAGGGCTGTGGTTGATGGGAGCACGTGGTGGTTTGCTTGCACAAACAGAAAAGGAAAAGGTTTTCTGTCCCTGTGTGCAGGAGAACTCCAAAGGCCCATTTCAACCTTCCACCCTCGTGTCCAGGCTCACAGAGGACACTGGAAGGGACACTCAGAAAAAGAGCAAGGCGTGGTTACAGGAGGGGATTGGCATTTCTGTCATTAACCTTGGGCTGAATTTGGCTATTGCTGGTTGGGGGTATTTCTAAAAATTACAAACAGGACAGGACTGCTGTGGAACGTGCCTTGAGCTGTTTTATTTTTCAGCATCAGCCTCATTACATGGTTGTGACAATGGGAAGATGCCAGCAGCTCACATCCCAGGCAGCAGACCAAGAACTTCATGTTACAACTCACTTTATAAGTCTTCTGACCAATTACACAAAGCAAAAGCAGACTGACAGTATCTCCATCCGACCACTACAAGCACATGTACCTTTGGTTAAAACAATGCTTGCTTCTTTTGAATACAATACCTGCTTGTAAGCCTTCAAACACAATGCACAGAGCTCCATTATTAAGCTTCAAACTTCCTAATATCTTGCTAGATAAACTTTTCTGTAGCTTAGAGAATTATTCTAGACAAGCGTTAATCTACGGACCATTGTTCTATTTGTCCTTGCTTTTCTACAGTTTAAAAAACTTTTCTGCTGACCTATCTCATGGCTGCTGCTTAGCTCTAATCACAGTTCTGCTGTCTCTGGGGCCTGCCTTTTGCAGCTTTCCCAAAACCCTCTGATTTTGTGGATTCCCACATTTGGCCTCCTTTTCCCAGCAACCATTGCAAGCTTCAGGTCAGTGTGTGAGCTGGCCGTGCTCCAACAGCCTCTGCTGAACCCCACGTGTCGGGGAGCCCCTGCCCACAGTAACTGCTCCTGTGACACTGCAAGGACACGCACCCAGTGCCTTGAGCTTGAGCCTGGCAGCAGAGCTGGGCTTTGTCAGGCTCCCAGCCTGCCTTGAGCCTCCAGGGCAGAAATGCTTTTAGCATTTTAGCATTTTTAGCTGAGCTCTGCAGTTGTACCAGAAACTCAATGTCCTCCCTCCCAGCACAAGGAGCCAGCTGAGGATCTGCCCAGTGACCACAGATGGGAGTAGAGTGGGTGGGAGGAGAGGAGGAAGATGAGGAGGAAGAAGAGGAGGAAAATGGGCTTCTCAGTGTGAAATACAAAGCTGTGTTTCTTGTCAGGTACATACAGGCAATGTGTGTATTTGTGATTGCAATATGTGTGAAGACCGACCATGGGACAGTTGTGAATTCTAACAATAACTGAGGAAAGTAAAGCATGGAAGAAGGTCTTTGAACCTATCCTTTGTTTGCAATTAACCTTGGTTGATTTAGGAGCATTGCAATTAAAGCCTTAAGGATGTTGCTTTTTGCTTGTAGTTAATCCTTAAAGAGTTCTGCAATAATAACCTTTTGAAGTATAATTTTAGAATATTGCTTGTGTCCTTGAAACTATAGCTTTGGAATACATATAAAGGAAATATGCTTATCTCACTCCTCAATAAAGCAGAGAAAAACAGCTTGAGAAAAGAAGATGAACATCAACTCAAGGATTTATGGTTTTGACCAAGGGAAGCTGGACATCACTGTTTTGAGATTTATAGTCTTTGCAATTAAAAGGTGGACCCACATCTGGAGAGCTGGACTTCACCAGAATGGGATTCGTCTTCCTTCTTTTGGAAACGGGACCACCACCATCTGGGGATACTCCTTTTTTGGGATACATCCTGAGAAAAACTAAATCACAGTAGTGTATAGAACTGTGACGTACAAATTGGGAATAGAAACTGCTGAGAAAGCTGACGAGTACCCCTATAAACACCTGTGAGCCCCAGCTATGGGTGTGCAGTTGGAGGGAAAACTTCCCCCACTGTACCCAGCGCTGTATTGCTCATACTTTTCCATATTAATTAATGAATTGATTGCTGCTTGAAAACTGGCCTAGTCAAGCTTCTCATTTATAACATCAGCTATCACTCACCAGTGGCTCAATGAAAAAAATGTCATCGGAGAAGAGCATGGGGTCTTGGTGCAGCTTTGCCATCTCCCCCGGGAGCCTCAGCAGGGCAGCGCGATCTTCACCAGAGCCCTTCTCCTTCCCTGCTTCTCTCTCCTCCTTTAATTTTTCCAGCCACAGCTCTCTCCGTGTCCGCAGGAATCGACGCTGCCTGCAGCCACAGGAGAGACAAAGCCAGCAGAGGGTTTCATAAGCCACATATTGGCAGAGAGAAGTGTGAGTGCAGGAGAGCAAAGCACCTGGGGAGGAGCAGCAGTGTGACAGGTGAGTAATGCAATGATTTATGGAAAAGCAGGGTGCCCCAGGGCAGGGAATGATTGGCAGCTGGTTCCATTGATTCACAATGCTGAACAGTTGCTTTATTAAACTATATTATATTACATTATATCACCAGCCAGGGGTATATGTACAAATGACAAACGGGACAGGACTGCTGTGGAACTGCCTTGAGCTGTTTTATTTTTCAGCATCAGCCTCATTACATGGTTGTGACAATGGGAAGATGCCAGCAGCTCACATCCCAGGCAGCAGACAAAGAACTTCATGTTACAACTCACTTTATAAGTTTTTTGACCAATCACACAAAGCAAAAGCACACTGACAGCAGTTCTATCCAACCACTACAAGCACATGTACCTTTGGTTAAAACAATGCTTGCTTCTTTTGAATACAATACCTGCTTGTAAGCCTTCAAACACAATGCACAGAGCTCCATTATTAAGCTTCAAACTTCCTAATATCTTGCTAGATAAACTTTCTGTAGCTTAGAGAGTTATTCTAGACAAACGTTAATCCACAGACCATTGTTCTATTTGTCCTTGTTTTTCTACAGTTGAAATAATTTTTGTGCTGACCTATCTCATAGCTACTGCCTAGCTCTAATCACAGTTCTGCTGTCTCTGGGGCCTGCCTTTTGCAGCTTTCCCAAAACCCTGTGATTTTATAGATTCCCACACATTATACTATACTATATTAAAGATACACACTATACTACAAAGAATACTAAAGACAACTCTTGACTGTCTCCAGACAGCCAGGACACAACTTCTTCCAATTGGCCAAGAAAACAAAACAATCCTCAGCAGAATCTAACTGACAAATCACTTCAGGGAAACAATCTTCCTAACACATTCCACATGTGCAAAAACAACAGCAGCAGCAAGTAGAGATAAGAATTTTTTTCTCTTCCTTCTCTCTGTGCTTCTCCAGGGAAAAAAAGCCCTGAGAGAGAGAATTATGTCTCTCTGTTCAGAGAATGTGAATGCCACAATTGTAGTGAACCCCAAAGATACAGGAAAAGCTCCTTGGAGAATTGAATGCTGAGTCATTCCTGAGCAAGTGTTATCTTGTCCCTCTGACCCAACCGTGTTGAAACCCAGCCCTTTAATCAGTTAAGGCAATACTATTGTAACCTTTAGCTATTGGTCAGTTAAGGAATATGCTTAAACCTGCGGCTATTGGCTGGTTTTGGATCCATGCCAAGGCTATAAAAATAGCCCTCTGTACCCCCACAAGTTGGAGAAGAAGAAGCGCTGTACCCCTTCGCAGACCTCCCGAATAAACCATCATTGCGGAACCACGGCGTCTTCTCTGACCCCTCTCTCTCCGTCTGCTATGCCGTTGCCCCGAGGCGATCCTTCCTAGCAGCAGAGCTGAATCCGTGAAAGAGCTGACAATCGCTAAGCTGAATATCACTAGCTCGCTAGGAAGGAGCCCGGTGGCTTGGCCCCTGCTTAACTCAGCTATTGGGTCTCTGCTAAAGACTTGACTACTGAGCTAGCTGGGCATTATATATAATAATAGGGCCTACCTAGAGAGGCTCGCTTTATTATATATACTTGGCGCCTCGGCGTTTCAACTCTACGGACCCCTTCTGAGAAGATCCGTAGCTGAGCATCGAAACCCCCCCGGGGTTTCTGTAATTGCCTGTCAAACGCCGCTTCACTGGGAAAAGGGACTTCTTCGTTCTAGAGGGAAACCTCTTTCCGAGCGGTCAGATTCGAACCTCACAACCAACATCTGAACATAGATTGTTCGAGGAGAACTGACTAGCAGACGCCTTCCACAGAATTCGCCCCAAAGGATTGGTAAGTATAATTTAACATTGGCGCGTGGCCTTCTGGGGTTCTGATTTTTTTTTTGTTGTTTTTTTTCTTTTTTTTCTGTTTTTTTCTGTTGGAAGGAATATGGGTGCCTCTTTACGTACCCCAAAGCTTTCTGACATCGAGAGAGAGATTTATTTAACCATTGTAGAAATTCTATCTACTAACAACTTTTCCTTTTCTTCTGGTAAACTTTCAAAAAGCAGTCTTAAAAAATTTGTTGTATGGATTACCTCGCAATTTCCTGAAACTGATAAGAACACTGTTACTGACAATTCCTTTTGGGACAAAATAGGCAACACTCTCTATATAACTCAAACTAGACAAGATTCCTCTGTAACTAATTTCTTGCCTTTATTTCATGTTATAACTAAGAGCGTTCAGAATTCTAACTCGCAAAACCTTTTGCAAACGTGTTCAGTTAGTGGCCTTTCGAATGCAAATGGCTTGAGTGATAAGACCCTGCTAATCAGCCCGGATACCACTGTCCCCGTGGGCTCTGAGATAACACTCTCCTCTCCCACCGCGGGTCCTGGGGGGCCCGACCCCCACAGCAATTCCTTATCTAATTCGCCACACCCTCCATGCCAGGTTCCGAGGGTCTCGTTCCCGGCCTCAGCCAATCTCTCCCCCGCCGCGCCCCACCCCGCCCCCTCCCTCGCTCTCCCTCCGGCCGCGCCCCCGCCATCCCCCCCCGACATCCCTCCCACCGCTGCCGCTCCGTGTTTGCTCCTCCCCGTGCCGCCCCTACCCGGGACCTGCCCCGCCCCCGTCCCCCTTCCCTCTCCTGCGGTTCCCTCCGCCCTTGCACCTCCCCCCCATCCCGCCGTAGTGGCACCCGCCCCCGCCCCTCCTGCCGTCCCGCCCCCCACCTCTTCCGCCGGCTCCGTCCTCCCCGCCCCCGTCCTTTCAGCCCCCTGTCCTCAGCCAGTCCCGGGACAGGGGAACGTCACAAGCGCCGTCCAAACACCTATCCACCCTGTAACCGCGGTATTTCAATCCGGTAACGCGGAGTGCGTGCTCCCCAACCCCCTATCCCCGCACCCCCACCCTGTTCAGCCCCCCTGTCCTCCCTCTGCGCCTCCTCAACACCCCTCCTTCCCCTCGAACGGAATCTCAGAAACCCCCCAAGCTATGAAACCCCACCGTTCCTGTGTTTGCTGTGCTTCTACCCTGGTGCCAATAGCACCACCCTCTGACCAGCCTGTGAAACCCTTGAAAAACGTTTCTAAGCGAATAAAACGCAAATCCAAATTAATAATACAGTCCTCCTCAGAGGCCTCCTCCAGTGAATCAGATTCTGAAACGATTCATTCAGACCCATGGGCTCTCATTAAGATGGAGGCCACCAAGGCTGGTGATTGGGATCTTGCACAGAAAATTAATGCATTTCCAGTCGAGTACAAGCAAGGACGGAACGGAGGAGAATCCACCATTAAAATATGGAAAGCAATTTCAAATAAGGAATTAGTGCAATTAAGAAATATAGCCAAAGATCATGGCAGAGGTGCACATATCTTTAGAAATTTTCTAGAAGCTATGTTCTCTGCACGTTTTACTTCCACATGATGTAAAAAATATTGCAAATTGCCTCCTATCCCCAGCAGAATATATGCTATGGGAAAGGAATTGGAAAAAACATTTGAAAACATTATCAGATTCCTATGCTGCAGATGTTAATAAGACAAACTTTTCAGTAGACCAACTTGCAGGTGAAGGTGCATTACAAAACCTGCAGACCAATTAGAAACTTTAACAAAGAGGCATTACAAGATGTTGCAACTGCAGCAAAAACCTCTCTGCTTCTCATGCATGATGAGTCAATGCCAACAATGCATTTTTCTACTATTAAACAAGGGTTAGATGAAAGTTTTATTAAATTTGTGGACAGAATTAAAGATGCTTTGGAGAAACAGATTGAAAGTGCAGAGGCAAGGAAGGAACTCTTATGTAAGCTTGCTTTAAGTAATTCAAATGAAAAGTGCAAAGCCATTTTGAGGTCCCTACCCGTGGACACAAACCCTACAAAGAGCAAATGCTAGAATGCTGTACGCGTCACATGTCCACTGAAAACACAGTGGCTCAAGCAGTTGCTAAGGGTATTGCTGAAGGAGTTTCTGGGGCTTATGCAGTAATGACTTCTAAAGACCAAGCTAAGTGCTATTACTGTGGCGAACTTGGACATTACATAAAGGACTGTCCTGAGAGGTCACCCCCCCGATACCACCGCTACCCCCATCAGAGACCCCAGATCCAGCAACGCCTCCAGCAGCGTCCGGGAAACGCCTTGCGGAGCCCGGTCCAGGGGCCCCGGGCGATGACAACAAATCAAAGGCCATCCAGACCCAACCACGCTTCAGCCCAGGGCGCTCCAGACCACAAGAAGAGGATCCAACCCACGGGACAACCCAGATGGGAACCCGCCGGCAACTGGTAACTGCTTTGTCCATTGAGTTTACTAATGACAATGTTCACAGAATTCCCACTGGTAAATATGGACCTAAAGGTGATCCCTCAGACATTTTAATTATAGGGGACTCTCTTAATTGCCCAAAGGAAATATTTGTTGTTCCAGAAGTGCTTACGGTGATGCCAGGACAAGAAATCCTCATCCAGGTATATTGCATAGACTTACCATTTTTTCTTTCAAAGGGAACTCCAATAGCACAAGCCTTTTTGCTTCCAAAGAATCACAGGGAATAGATACCTCTCAACCCAACAGCCATGTGGGCACAAGTCGTGGGAACATCCAAGCCTTTCATCGAGTGCGGCCTCACCTGCAAAGGAGAGATGACCCACCTGCCAGGGATGCTGGACACTGGTGCTGACGTGACCATCATCGCTCGCTCAGATTGGCCAAAGCGCTGGGAGCTACAACCTGTTGCAGGGATGATTTCCGGGATTGGTGGAAATACAGTATCCATGAGGAGCAAGAACAACATCCTTGTTGAAGGTCCTGAAGGTCAGATGGCAACCATCCGCCCATTTGTGGTATGAACCCCCATCACCCTTTGGGGTAGAGACGTTTTATCCCAGTGGGGAGCCTCCTTAAGTATTCCCACTCGGGATTTTTCAGTGGGGCCACTGAGTTAGGGGCGCTTCCTGAAACACCTCGACTCATCTGGAAAAGTGACAAGCCAATACATGTCCAACAGTGGCCCCTTTCTAAAGTTAAGTTGCGCGCCCTAAACGCTCTCGTGGAAGAACAGCTTGCTAAAGGTCACATCGTGGAGTCCTACAGCCCTTGGAATTCTCCTGTCTTCGTTCTACCAAAACCTGGGACAAACAGATGGAGGCTTCTCCACGACCTTCGCAGAATCAACGAGGTCATTGAGGACACGGGCTCCCTCCAGCCTGGTTTGCCCTCCCCATCGATGTTGCCTAGAGACTGGGAACTTGTTGTCATAGACATTAAGGACTTTTTCTTCAGCATTCCTCCAGATGATGCTCCTCGGTTTGCCTTCTCCGTTCCCTCGTTCAACAACGAGGCCCCGCTCAAAAGATACCATTGGACCGTTCTTCCTCAGGGTCTTAAAACGTCGCCGAGTATCTGCCAGTGGTATGTGGCTCACATCTTGTCTCCCATTCGGAAATTATTTCCAGATTCTATAATCTACCATTATATGGATGATATCCTGGTGTGTGCTTCAGACAAAACTCATTTGGACAACACAGTTAAAAAGACTATTGAAGCCATAGAAAAGGCAGGGATGGAGATTCGTGAGGACAAAATCCAGTACACCAAGCCATGGACTTACCTTGGAGTCCAGGTCCGGGAAAGGACCATCGTACCCCAGCAGATCACCATACTTGATGACCCAAAAACCTTGAGAGACTTACACAGCCTGTGTGGATCCATCAACTGGGTACGTCCACTGCTAGGAATTACAACAGAGGACCTTGCTCCCTTGTTCAACCTTCTTAGGGGACCTAAGGAATTGGACTCTCCCTGCACTCTCACAGAAGAAGCCAGAGGTGCCATCGTCAAAGTCCAGGAAGCTCTGTCTTCACGCAAAGCTCATCGCTTCGAGCCCAGCCTGCCTTTCCAGTTCATCATTCTGGGAAAAGCACCCCGATTCCATGGACTGATTTTTCAATGGGACTCTCAGCTTCGAGATCCTCTGCTGATATTAGAATGGATTTTTACAAGTAACCAGCCCACAAAGACACTTACCACCTACCAGGAGATCATAGCACACCTAATAAAAAAGGCTAGGACTCGCCTTCGCTCTCTTTCAGGTTGTGACTTTGAATGCATATACTTGCCAGTAACTCTTACTGATTTTCAGAATCTGATCCAAACTAATGAGAGTCTTCAATTTGCCTTAGACAGCTACACAGGTCGAACCACAGCTGAAATCCCAAAGCACAAACTTTTTAATTCTAAGGAAACCTTCCATTTGATTCCAAAACGAATCCAAAGTGTAAAGCCTCTTAAAGCTCTAACCCTCTTTACTGATGGCTCAGGGTCCTCCCACAAGTCAGTGATTACATGGAGAGACCCCCAAACACAAAATTGGGAATCTGACATACAAATTGTACAGGGCTCACCACAGATTGCAGAATTAGCAGCTGTAGTCAGAGCTTTTGAAAGATTTAAAAATGAACCCTTTAATCTGGTCACAGATTCAGCTTATGTTGCTGGTATAGCTATGAGAGCAGAACACGCTCTTCTCAAAGAGGTTTCTAACCCAAAGTTGTACCAACTGCTCTCTAAATTGGTACGCCTAATCTCCCACAGAAAGCAGCCTTACCATATAATGCATGTGAGGTCCCACACGGACCTTCAAGGTATTATTGCAGAAGGCAACAGGAAAGCAGATGCTTTAGCAATGGCTGCAGAAACTGCTAATGTTCCTGACATCTTTGCCCAGGCAAAGCTGTCTCATGTGTTTTTTCATCAAAATGTGCCTGCCCTTAGGAGAATGTTCAAACTCTCAAAGGATCAGGCAAAAGGCTATTAATGGCTACATGTCCAAACTGTCAGACCTATCAGATACCATCTATGGGAATGGGAGTCAATCCCAGAGGTCTGAGCAGCTGCCAGCTGTGGCAGACAGATGTAACTCACTTTGCACCGTTTGGAAGATCAAAATACGTACATGTATCGGTTGACACATTCTCAGGAGCTGTGTTTGCATCATCACATGCAGGAGAAAATGCACTGCATACAATAAAACACTTTCTACTCGCTTTTTGCCACCCTGGGAGTACCAAAGGAAATCAAAACAGATAACGGACCAGCCTACACTTCCCGTAAGTTAAAGGAGTTCTTCAATGCATGGGGCATAGCACACAAGACTGGCATACCTGTAAACCCCACAGGACAATCCATCGTGGAAAGGACACATCAAACCCTCAAAAGAGTCCTCAATCAGCAGAACAGAGACACGAAATTCACATCTCCAGTGGAAAGACTTTGTAAGGCTCTCTATGTCATCAATTTTTTTAACTGTTCAGTTTCAGAGCCTGATCCACCAATACTTCGCCACTTTGCAAATTCCACCCAAGCAAAGCTTACTGAGAAACCACCAGTGCTCGTGAAGGATCCTGAATCACATCAAGTTTCTGGGCCTTATCAGCTAATTACTTGGGGTAGAGGACATGCGTGTGTGCTACTGCCATCCGGTCCAAGGTGGTACCCAGGAAAAAATGTAAAACCATACTTAGAATCTACGAATACCGCTCCTGCAGATGAAGACAAGAACTCTCCTGAGGCAAACACAAGACCACCTCAGAACCAAACCAGCTCGGCCTGGAGAAGAAGACGTCGCCGAACTCCCTCTAACACCAGAACAGACCGCCCCATCACAAGACAGCAGACAAAACTGAGGACAACTTAATGTCCTGCTGCATCAAGCCATAGATAGCCTTAACACGAAAGTGTTTTTTGAATTATGTGTTGTTACTCTGTTTTTTGCATTTTAAATACACTATTGTTCCTTTTCTCTAACTTTTAAAAAAACCCCTCCTGCTTTCTACCCACTCCTTCTCCCTTAGCATAACTTAGAAATTAAAAGAAAAAGGGGGGAGGACAGGAACAGGAAAAGATCTAGGCAAAACCCTCTCATCATAAAGTGTGGTTGATACTTGGGACGAGTGGACAAAAATTCTGCCAGATGATAATCAGGAGCCCCAAGAATTGGATCTATTGGGGTCCTCCAAGGCCACATATTGTGTCAAATTCTACTTTAGACGTTCAAAAATAGTAATTGGCCAGGAATTGACCAGAACAAAACAC